>VANL01001343.1:0-14502 GCA_006352455.1 Brachionus sp. 'Tiscar' | reverse complement strand
AAAATCATTAATAATTTTTATTAATTTAAATAGAGCTTTAAATAAATTTTGTTCCAAGACAAATAAAAGAGCTTTTTTTTTTTGAAATTTTTAAATAATAAATCATATTTTTTTTTTAGTTTTAAAATCAGAAAATTAGTTGACTTAACTAAACTTGACTTAAAAACTTCAACTCATTCCATCCCGGCAAAAAATATCAAACTCCATTTGAATCTTTTCTAATTTCTAAACAAAGATCTAATTTCAACTAATAATTTTTACCAAAAAAAATTACATTACAAATTCAAATATGTGTCTTTCAAATTATATCTTTCAACATTATCAATTTATTTTATATCAAAGCTGAAAGGAAGGACTAAGTTCGATTCCAACCTGCCTGGGTATTTCCGTAACTATATTTTTAATAAATAAATAATAAATATATAATTCAATTAATTATTTATTTATTGATCAAAAAAATACATCCCAATAAATATATGAAAAAAAATCAATTTTCAGGCTTTGTATTAAAAAAGCAAAGATCAAAAGGACATATTGATAAAAGCAAGATTAAATTAGCAGAATATCGTGACATGAGAGTTACTTAAAAATTTTGATCCCATACATTTAATTTTCACAAGCTAATTTTGCATCATCAGTCTGATATTTATATGTGATTAAAAAATTTCTATCAAACAATAAATTAATTAATGCTGATTTTCCATTTGTATTATAAAAATCAAAATTTTTTTTTAAGAAAATAAATTGCAATAAATTTTACGGCAGCTTTAAATTTCAAAGCTTTAATTGACATGAAGTGATTAATCTGTTTATGAATTTTAAAAAACAGAAGAGATTTTAGTTAATTCAAAAAAAAAATGAAATATTTGCTTTTTCTATTTTTTCTGACATCATTAATTTTGGTACGAGCTGCAAAGCACTCTAGCAGAAGCCGAATCTCTAGATCTGTCTATGACATTGTGGTGGAACTCAAAATTTATTTGGAAAAAAATAGCCATCGCATAGATTTGACTTGTCTGGACTTACAAATGTATGCATACATCATTAATTTGATACCAAATGGAAAGTTAATACTAAATGACTCAGTTAACTTTATAACATCAGCCAAAAGATCAAACAAATCAATTGATTTGCACTTTTTGAACATAAACTCTATTGACTTTGGTTCAAGTGTATTAAGAAGCCTTCAACAAAATATTCAGATGAGCAATGTTAATTTTTTTTATTCACAATTTAACATTATAAGCAATAGATCTGTAGCATGTCGTCAAACTGATGCAATTTATGCAAATTTTTTTGGCAATTTAGAATCACTTGGATTTGCGTTCACAGTGCGTTATTTTAGAAAGACGTGTCCGTTGATTTTTTCAAATTGTCACATTGGACTGATCCAGTTGAATGGCATGTCAGACACGTTTTTGAAGCGAAACAAATTAGGCTTTTTGGCATCAGAAAAAAAGACAATAAACTCGTCTATTAAAACAGTTGTCATTGATGCTTATAAAATTGACTTGGACGAGTCGTTGCTGGACTCGGCTGTGTTTGAGAGGGTCACACAAGTCGAACTCAGAGGAAAAATCGGACAAATCAATTTTTCCCAATTGAAAAACCTAATTTCAATTGACATGAATTTAGATAATTTACAAGAGTTTTTATTTTCAAATCAAAATCTTGTTAAAAGTGAAAATAATTTTAAACTATTGAATATTTACAATAGGGAATACAAATTTCCCGATAGAGACTTTTGCTATTTTAAAAATTTCTTTTATTTAAATGGAATTGGAATTAATTTACTTGGTAGTTTGGCCAATTGTACATGTACACTAGCATTGCTGTTTTTAAAAGCACAATATTTTAAAAATCTAACATTTGATTATATTTTTTCAGTTTGTCCAAATCTGACAAACAAAATTGAAGAATGTGAAATAAATAAAAAATTGCTATTTTGTTTGACGGTCAATGTTGACAGGATGTCAAAATTTACTCATCAAGATTTAACATACAGCTCAGAAATTCTCAATTTTATCACACTGACTATGACGCCATTTCTTTGCACTGTAACATTAATTACTAATTTGATAAATATTATAATTTTGCTCGATTTGAAGCGAACACACAAATCTGCTTCAATCAAATTGATGATTATCAATAGCACAATTAGCATAATCTACTCAATAATCTATTTAACACATTTGATAAACAAGTGTGTTTATGTAAATGGAATATTTTGCTCATCTATCATAAAACAGACATATGCCCAGTTGTATGACATTATTTTTGTAGAATTCGGACTAAATGTGCTCAAACTATGGTCCAATGGGTCAATATTGGCCATATCATGGCTTAGACTTAGTCTATTGATCAAAGGCACACAAAATTATAATCCTAAAAATTTAACAAAAAAGAATAAAAGATTTAGAAAATTATTAATTGTGTGTTTAATGTTAATTGGTGTTGTAATTTCAATTGACAAATTGTTTGTAGTTCGTGTGAATGAGCGGCTCTTTGACATGGATGAGAAAGACTACGAGGAGTTTCCGAACAAGAACACTTTTATCATAAAAGCCTATCGAGAGGTCGGCTTTCACTCGATGAATAGCATCTATTATTTTGGAAATGTGGCCATTGTTTTCTATGTACTTTTTTTGCTCAATTTTTTCCTAAATGATTTAGTCATGTACTTTTTGCTTTTTCTAATAGACACATCAATACTTTACTATTTGCACAAGTGCATTAAGAGTAAGAATAAACTTGCCCAAATATTGCAAAAAAACAATCAAACTGAAATAAAAGAAACAGAGATTACGGTCAATTGGACCGTTGGAGTGAATCTATTGGTATTTTTTTTTCTCAAAGCTGGCCACTTTTCTCTATCGTTTTACATATTTGTGAAAAAACTTTTCTCCAACATGGGCTACGAAAACGTGTGCTTTCATCACAGCCGTGTATGTTCAAATTATTTGGAATTTAGTGAAATGCTCTTTCTTCTATCGAATGCCTATTCAATTGTTCTATTTAGAAATTTAAATAGAACATTCAAAGAGTCATTTGATAAAATTTTCAAACTTTAATTATTTTTTTTCCAGATTAATTTTAAATGGATAGATTTTTTAAAAAGTGTGCTTGTATGTAATGTGATTATTATTTTTTTTTTAATTATTTTATTAAAACAAATTAATATTAATTGACTAAATATTTATTTTATTAAATAATCAATAATAAAATGGTTTAAAAAAAAAATATATACATTAGAAGGGTCCCTCAAGGTAGGTCCGCTTCTGTTCGTCATCTTCATCAATGACATGCCAGTGGGGGTCAGCCACCTAGGCACCCACCAGCAGGTTCTGCAAGAACATCTACGCCCAATCCGATCTACTGATGGGGAAAGACGAGTCCGGGAGCACACTAGCTTTCCTCGACACAGAAAAGGACCTGGGAATCACGTTTTCAAGTAACTTGAAATTTTCTATTCACATTAAAAATCAAGTGAACAGAGCTACAGGAATTCTCGGTCAGTTGAAAAGATCATTTAGATATTGGACGATAGAAACCTGCATGACCCTCTACTGTGCCTATGTAAGACCCCACTTGGAATATGCCGCTGTTGTCTGGTTCTCCCCTAGTAAGAAAGGCGCAAAGATGCTCGAGCAGGTGCAGAGAAAGACCGTCTTGCCGTCCTTAGACTAACTCCCCTTAACTAGTGCCGTGTTCGTGGAGACCTGATCCAGATGTTTAAACTCACCAAAGGCATCAACGAAGTGAGCTGTTCCTGCGAGTTCACTATCCCAACCCGAACTAGCTAGAAGTATCAGAGATGATGCAAGAAGACTGTCCGGCCAGGCCTCCACCAAATGTCTACAACGGGACTACACGTTCACCAACAGGATAGTCAACGAGTGGAACGTTCTGCCAACTACAGTGGCAGATGCCGACTCAGTTAACAAGTTCAAGAACGGATACGATGCCCTCCGGTCTAGTCAACAATCCTGAAGATGAACATTTATTTATAGAATTTTTCTTTTAAAGCTTTTTCTAACGAGAATCTTAACTCTTATTTTGACCTAAAAATTTAAACAGGATTTCTTTTTTCAGGAAGTCATTTAATTGATTAAAACTATGGCTAGATGCCGAAATGCTGTAGCTTAAATTTATTATTATTATTAAATAAATTATTAAATATGGTTTTATTTTTTGTGTTTGAATTTCAGAAGCTGAACTTTTTTTAATACCAAACTGCACTATATTATTTCCAAAAAGTACTACATTATTTAATGTGCACTGAATTATTCGGTTTTTTACCAAAATAATTCAAATCAGAACTTTTATATTTCAAAACTTTACTATATAAATCACCTTGCACTTAAATAATTTTTGACTTGAACTAAAATAATTTTAAATATTAATTTAGACTTTATTTTTATTTTTATTTTCAAAAAAGCTTTTTTTTTTCCATCCCTTTTATAATTTCCTTACGGCCACTTATTTAGAAATTAAAACAATTAACAGCTAGTTACTCAACGGTAGATCATCATGGCATGGTAGATCATCTTATGTATGTTTTACTATATTTTTTTTCTCTCTAAATCACATAATTGTGATTGTAATTTGTATTTTCTTATGTTTAAAAAAAATGAAGTTTTCGAAAAAAATAGTGCTTGTTGTATTTATTTATCTAAAAATGAATTAAAATAGTTCAGGTCTAAAATTATTTTTTTATTATAAACGTCTTTATTTAAATAAATAAATAAATATTGGCTCGAGCTTTCGCTCCTTTGCCAAGCTTAAATAAAATGTTTCAAAATTATTTTAGTGCTTTTTAAACATTAATTTAGTGCTTAGTAAAGATTATTTTAGTGCAAAATAAAAATTATATTAGTGCTTATTAAAGAATATAATAGTGTAAGAATGATATTTATAGTGCAGCCTTGATTAATAAAGTGCATATAAATATTATAGTGCAACTTGTGATTATTTATAGTGCAGAATGTATTTGATGCTAACAAAAAAATAAAACAAATTTGAAATAGAAAGTAAATTAGTTGTTTGTATTTTTATTGATTTTTGTTAGACGTTCTCGTTTTTTTGTAGCCTCTTTTGAGTTTAGTCTTGTAATAGTTATTGACGAAGTCGGTTGAATGAGCAATCTATTGTTAACATTGTTCTCTTGTTATGATAGCTGTGAAATAGGTTCCATTCGATTATCATGTTTTTGTTCATCGACCGTTGATATTTGATGTTCAATATTGATACTTTGTAAAGCTGGGTTCTTTGATCCAGTAGATTTTCTAGTCACCAATGTCATATTTTCTTTTTTTCGTCTTCCTCTTTTTGAATTGCATTCTATGTTTAAATCAATAGATGGAAATTGACATAACCCAATATTGTAAGTCACACCAATGACATGTTTATAAATATAACTTTTATTCAAATCTGGACATGAACATTCGCTAAAGTGCAATTGATCATTATTAAATGTTACATAACGCAAACACATGTAATATAATTTTTTTTTAAATTTTCTCTAATTTTCATACAAATTTTCATACACTTACATCTACTACAAAATTAGTTTTTTAGCTACTAATTAATAAATCTGGCTATTAATAAATCAATTTAGCTACTAAATAATTAAATTAGCTACAATGTTAAAAACATATGAGCCAATCTTAAATTACAAATTTAAAGACTAAATTCAAATACAACGTAGACGAGAGCATATGTGCTTAGAGATATGTGTATTATAAAAACTTTAATGCGCTTACTTATAAAATGCATAATTGAAGAAAATTTTATATTTTAAATTTTTAAAAAGTTAAATAAAATATAAAAAAAATTTTTTCTCAAATTAATTTTGAGCAATGAATAACCATAGAATGGTGGTACGGGGTCCAATCACCCGTATTAGCGACATACGGGCAGATAGTGAAATAAATGTACTTAAAATGTTTTTTATAATTTTATTTTTAAACTTTTCAAAGGAGATTACAGGTCTGGTTTTGTTAAAACAAGAAAAAAGAGTTGTCACTTCGTCCAAAAGTAAAATTAAAAAACATCAAACAAAATTTAAATGGAACTAATTTTTGAAATAAGACCCTTTGAAACCATTGCATGTATTCGGAATAATAATCAGAGATGCCGAAATGGACTTTATCTATGTTACTTGCTGGGGAAGCAGAGAATACATTGAGCATATGGCAAACAAATTTGAAATCCAATCAATAGGTTAATTGACACATATTTTGTCTTATAAAATTATTTCCATTTTTTTTTAGTAAAAATAAAAAATCCAATTGTAAAAATTAAGAATTTGGACACTGATGATGAAATGTATCGGCCATGGACGCCTAGCGACTACTGTTTAGTCTTGAACGAGCCAATTGGTCTGATAGAACTGGTCGATGAGTCATCAAGACAAGATTTGCTTAGCTTGGTCAACTTTCCCATTCGCGACCACAATGACTTCTACACTCTGGAAGATTTGGTCTTGGACGAAAGAAACAAAATAAACCAAGACGCCAATCTTCTTTTTTGCATAAGAGAAGTAAAATAAATTAAAAAAAAAAAATTAAAAATTTATTCAAATTAATTTAGATAAAAAGTGTTCAAGAGATAAAAAATCGCAATGGTCAAATGCGCTCTAGACTTGAATTGATCATATTCGACCAAACAAAAGACTATTTCAAGTTAAACATGTAAAAAATAAAAACAAAATTTAAAATAAAAAAATTTTAATTATTTTTTTTTTTTAATTTATCTAGATGGGATAAAGAATTGATAAAATTTGCGTCAAGCTGGCTGGTGAAAAAGACAGTCATATTCGCTGTTGATTTGAGGCTTTGTTTCAGCGAGTACACCAAGTGTCTTGAGGCCTCGACCACCAGTCGAACCATCTTCACAGTAAATCCGGACATAAGCGAAGGCTACTGTTTGTACAAACATGCCAAAGCATGTCAATTTGCTCAGACTTTGCCTGTCATAGACCAAATAAGTATTTTTTTATAGAATAAAAATTAGCTTAAGCCCAAATGGACTAAATGAATTATTCAAGAGGACAAAGCAGTAAAAACAAATATTGAAAGTTTGAAGAAAAGTCTTGGTCAGGCACTTTTGAGCGAATATGTTTTAGTTGACGCAGTAATCACTTCGTTTGACATCGATTCAAATTTGTCTTTATTCTCTTTAAAATGGTAAGGTTTAATTAAAAAAAAAAAAATTTTTTTTGACATAATGTCCACAATTTTGTCTTAAATTTATCAGTTTTTTATATAAATAAAATTTATTTTTAAAAAATATTTGCTTATTGAAATAGAGGAGTGTAGGTGCATTGTGAATTTAAAAAACAAAAAGAACAAAAATTCTTTCTTTTCTTTCTTTTGGTTTAATTAATTAAAATTTACTCATAAAAAATATATATTTTGCACTCAAAACCCGGATGAGTTTTTTTTTTTCGGTTCTTTATGTTCCAAACTTTTTTTTTTTTGTTAGGTGAACCAAATCAATATTTAATTAAAATCTTGTTGATGCTTTATTTTTTGTCTTTTATTTGTCAACTGAATCAACAGTTTTTTTTTTTAAATTAATTTTTTTTGTCTAAAATTTTTATTTATCAAAGAATGAAAAATTTTTGCTCTTTTTGTTTTTGATTTCACAATACGGGTACAGGAGACATCTTTTTATAATATGATGGCCAAAGTATCAAAGAAAAAAAGGAAAAAATAAAAAATATTTCTTGGTTTTAATTCTTGCCAAAATGTATCTACATAATGCTTTTTTGAAATTTTGCTCGGCTGACATTTTCAAAAAAAAAAAAATTATTTTATAAATTTATTTTTAATTTAAATAACTCTTATTTTTATAGTCAAAGATAAAATGGTTCATAAAATTTTATTTTATAAGTTTATAAAATCTAATCTTTGAAACTAATTTAAACAAATAAATGAGAAAAAAAAAATTTATAAGGGTTTTTCCCCATTGCAAAAATAAAACTTAGAATAAATAGAATTATTTTTATTTCAAAAAATATTTTAATTTAAATTTTTTTTTTAAAGCAAACGATGTAATTTGGATGTGAATTTAATTAGCAAAAAGTGTCCAAATCAAAATTGTAAAGGCCAGGATATTGGCTATACGAAAATGGTCAATAGGACTTTGAATGTGTCTGATCATACTTCAACTTTAACTGGTGTGAGAATAAGTGCCAAGCTATTTGAGAACATAGTTGGGATGACAGTAATTTTGGCTTTTTTTTTTCATGTTTGAAATTTTATTTTGAAAAATAAAGATAGAAGATTTTATGAAGTTGGACGACGATGCAAAGACGCATCTAAAATGGTTGTTTTTGTTCGAAAGAAAAAGACTTTTGATTAAAGTAACTTGTCAAAGTAGTGAAAGCGATGAGAACGCTTTTTTGAAGTATTACTTCAAGTTAATCAATGTAGATGAATTGTATGATAATTAAATAAAAAAAAAACAAAACTGTTATTGTTTACCACTTTATTTTTTGTTTATTTAATAAAAATTTTGATACAACATAAAATTTATTATAAAATTAAAAAAAAATTAGAGAAAAACTTTAGATTTTCCTTGAGCTAATGTATTTAGACGTGCTTTAAAAGTCCAATTGAGTAAGATATTTTGAAAATTCGACAATAAACTAAGTGTTTTTGTCCAAAAGCTGTAGACAAGTAACCGAATTTGTATGGCCAGTCAAAGAATGAGTGGATTTGTGAGTATTAAGGTCCCATATTCTAATGGTGTTATCATAACTCCCACTGGCGATTGTGTTTTTGTTCAAAAGCTGGAGGCAAGTAACCGTTGTCTTTACGAAAAAAAATTTTGAAAGATTTTAAGATTGTTATTTTGCTTTGTCATTTATTAAAAAAATAAAATAGAAAAAAATTTAGAAAACAAAGAACTATGCGGTTTTTTTAGGATAATTGTTATCCTGCAACCCATAACGGGTTAAGCTTTTGCAGCAAAAAATTCCTTTTAAGTCATTTATCTAGTTTAGATTTATAAAATATTTTTTGTATTAGAAATAACTTTTTTTACATTCCGAAGAAATATCTATTCAAAAACTTAAACTTACTTGCTAATTGACGGTGCTTCAGAATTAATTTTTGACACCAGTTTATTAAATGAAATCCGAACCGAAATTAGACAAACAATTGAAAAACACAAAGATATTAAGTTAATTTAAATGTTTTTTTTTCTTGCTAATTTTTTTCCAATAAAAATTTTCACAAAAAAAAATTTCTTTTTCAGAATTTTTTCTCAGAAATTCTGAAATATCTTCGGCTCTCACTATGAACTTTGAGAGTTAAATTGTACAGTTGAACGGAAGAATAGCTGTATTAAGCATTCTAATCAAGTGTCAGGATCTAGTGGTTCGTACAAATAATCTTATTAAAAATGTCCACTTCTAGCCTTTATTATTAATAAAGATGAAAACAATAATAGAATGAATAAATATGATAATCATTTTTCTAATATTTTACACCGTGTTTAATACTAGAAATATGCTACGCATATTAGATCAAAGTATTGCACTGTGAAACTATAGACTTGAAAGTTGACTTGGGTCGGTGTTGAAGTTATTGAGAGAATTACAACAAAATGTAAAATTGAATTTATTTGAATTACTTTTGCTCATTAATTCTATGCTCCAAATATTTTTCCAATCTCTAAAAAAATTAATTTCAATTTAAAATTACAATCATTTAAATATTAGAAATTAAACTTTCTACTAAAATAAAATGATTTAAATTTTTATTTTTAAAATTGAAAAAAAAATATTGCGAATTCTCTTTTAGACTTTTAAATAAAAATTTTGATTTAAATTTAAATTCGATCATCTGCGAATATCTTTCAGAAAGCTAAATCTTTGAGTGCAAATAGACTTTTCTTGGGGAACGGACATAATCTCTAAAAAAAAAATCTCGAAAAGTGAAAATCTCGAAAGGTAAAAATCTCGAAAAGTTAATTAGTGTTTATTCTCGAATAAAAAAATCTCGATAAAAAAAGTCTTATCAATTAATTTTTAATGCTTCACATATCCCATCAATGAATAAATAATCCGATTAATATCAATCCGATCTGTTTGATAATTAGTGACTAGTTGTTTGATGCATCTATCCTTTTTTTTTTGAATTCTTGATTGACTAGATATAGTTTCACCACTTAGAACTTGATTAGATCAGCCTCCATGTTACTTTGCTCCAATCTAAATAGTTCAACAACCTTGTTGATTGTCAAATTATTCCTAGCATCTGGTTTTATGCGAGAGAGCAGGACTCAACGTTGTTGTTGGTTCTAGATAAAATCGGGTTAAACACGCTCGTGTAAATTCCAACATTCAATTTGATATCTCGGTTTCTTAGTGAAACTACCAACATAATTATTCTCAATGTACTTTACCAAGCTGTTTAACTCGAGAGGAAAGTTTGCCTTAATTAATTTAAACCTATCTTGAACATCACTCTTTGGCAAAAAAGCTAAAGACTGTAAACGTCTAAATGTTGACCTAAAGTTTTCATTTGTGTTCCATTCTTCAATTTTCAATTCGATCTTTTTGTACCAAGCTTGTGATAAATGGAAAAAACAACCATGGATTTCACACTTGAAGATATTTTGAAAAGCATTCATTACTGCTTTCTCAAAATCACAGTTGACCGAAATTGGATTTTGACTAACTTTATCCTTTAACAAACTGAGAAATTTGACGTATGTCTTCTAACTTTTGTTTGGTAAAAGACCGTAAACTAAAGGCAAAACTGTACCGTTTATAATAATGTGTATCGAATAAACTTGTTTGAAATAAGTTGGTGAAATATCAAAAGTACCATCCGCGTACCACTCTCTATAACTATTCATCAATTTCAGATTATTTTCAGTGGTAAATATAATAATCCTCGGCTTGTCAGACTCGGTATCGCGAAAGTAAAACAACTTGTTCTTGTAAGTTAATTGTAAATTTAATGGAATCTTTAAATCCTCAATACATTTCGCATGAAAATTTGTTTTTGAATTTTGATCTTGACCGTTTCTTGATCGAATAATCATTTTACGAATAGCTTCTTTTTTACCTAGACAACTCAACACTTCATCCGATAGTGTAAGTTGGCTACCTCGAATTAATCAACGAGAAATTTATCAACAAGACTGTTAGAAGGACCAACATCTTTATAGCCTACTACTGACTCTGTTTCGATATCGATATTAAAAGCGTCCAAAATGTCACGCTCGATAAATAAGATCATCAAGTTCGACCGACGATACTTGTTTACTTTTTGTTGGAAAAGTTACGAGTCAATAGAAATTAACATCACAAAAATTTTCTTGGCTTAAAGGAATTTAAAGTAAACGTAAATGGTCAATTTTAAAACAAAGTGTTTTCCGAAAAGTATAAAAATTTGTTGACTACATTGCCATTAATTCGGCTATGGTACATGAATTAATTGAAACTTGTCAAATTGAAGTAAAACCTTTTAGGCTAAATGCTTATCTATATAATTTTTGAAATTTATATCATCATTAGATTCTGTGTGGTTATAATGCGTATTTTTAAAGAAGTTCAACAGCTTGTAAGATAACTTTCCTTTAAAACATGGTTAAAAAAATTATTATCGATTTAAAAAAAATAATAAAATTGAGTAGAGTTTGAAATTATACATGCTAAAAAGTTAAATTTTTAATTAAAACAATAAATTTAATAATAAATTAAGATTAAATTTTGTCAATAAATTAAATGTTTTTGTCGAAAAGCTGTAGACAGTAAACCCAATCTGTATGGCCAATCAAAGAATGAGTAGATTCGTGAGTATTTGATTCCAAATTTTAATCGTCTCATCACCACTACCACTCGCCAGTGTGTTTTGGTCCAAAAGCTGAAGACAAAAAACAGTTCCTGTATGTCCAGCCAAAGTATGAGTGTCTTTGTATGTATTCAAGTCCCAAATTTTAATGGTTTTATCGCCACTACCACTCGCAAATGTGTTTTTGTCCAAAATGTGAAGGCAAAGAACCCAATGTTTATGACCAGTCAAAGTGTGAGTGGATTTGTGAGTATTCAAATCCCAAATTCTAATGTTATAATCACGACTTCCACTCGCCAGTGTGTTATTGTCCAAAAGCTGGAGACACTCAACCGAATTTTTATGTCCAGTCAAAGTGTGAGTGGATTTGTTAGTATTCAAGTCCCAAATTTTAATGGTTTTATCGCCACTACCACTTGCGAGTGTTTTTTTGTCCAAAAGCTGGAGACACTCGACAGAATTTTTATGTCCAGTCAAAGTGTGAGTGCATTTGTGAGTATTCATATCCCAAATTCTAATGGTGCTATCACCACTACCACTTGCAAGTGTTTTTTTGTCCAAAAGCTGTAGACAGTAAACCCAAGATGTATGGCCAGTCAATGTATGAGTGGATTTGTTAGTATTCAAGTCCCAAATTCTGATGGTATTATCGGCACTCCCACTCGCGAGAGTATTTTTGTCTAAAAGCTGTAGATAGTTAACCGAATCTGTATGGCCAGTCAAAGTATGAATAGTCTTGTAAGTATTCAAATCCCAAATTCTAATTGTGCCATCATCACTCCCACTCGCCAGTAATTTATCATTTTGAAGTTGAAAACCTTAAAAAAAAAAAAAGTCGCGACGGAAATAATTTTCAAGTTTCATTTTACTCTGATCTTTAATTTCCGCCATTTCTCTTTTATAATTTGTCTAAAGATTTTTCCTGCTGTTATTTTAATCAATTTTGTTTCTTAAAATTATTTTTACTTTTAATTTCTTTTTAATTTTTCAATCAAATTTATACTATTATTTTTATTTTTCTCTTTAAATGTTTCTTTGGTTAATGTTCATTTGTTGTCATTGAAACTTGTTTCCATAGTTTCTGTCTGAAGATTATTTCATGTTTAGATGATATTTATCTTTTGAAACATGAACATTTAAAAGGTTTCTCTTTCTGATGCTTTAAGATTTTAGACTTAAATAATTTTTTTGAATGTGTTTAGGTAAAATAATTAAATGAATAAAAATTTCTTTTTCAAATTTGGCTGCTTTTTAAAATTTAACACATGTGTAAAAAGCTTTTATGATAACATACTTTACACACACCCGTATTTCCTCATTGAATTGTTTAATATTTATTTCACATGCTTTTGCAGAAAAATCAACAATAAAAAAATGAATTCTGATTTTAATTTTTTTGTCTAAATGAATTTGAAAAAGGAAATTAAAATTAAAAATTTATTAAATACAAATTTACTTTCAAAAATAAGGATTTTATTCATTTAATAATTTTAATCTTTTTAAGACACTTGGAGTAAAAAAATTTATAGTTTCAGGCCTTTTATATAAAATAAACTTAAAGTTTTGCCGTTATCCAAATCAGAGTTTTTTTATAATTACATGCAATAAGTTAAGTCAAATCAATGACTTAAATTTTTTTTTTCTCTTTGATCATTCAAGTCTTTTGATCATTTTTATGAAAAGTATAGGCATTTACTTGACTTAACAAATATTTGTTTCCTTTGTTTTTTTTAAGGAAAATTAACTTGTGAATCATTAAAATTAATTGTGCAATTTTTTCATTAAAAATTTTTTTTTTCTAAATTTTAAAATGATTTTTAGAACACTTATTTTCTTCTGGAAGAATAATTTTAATGAATTTTAAAATATCATTTGATGCTGAATAAGATAAATTGTGCTTTGGTCTAAAATTGAAGAGGTATTGACCTTAAAGATAGAAAGACATATTTACATTTAGCTTATTATAATTATTTTTTATTAAATTTAATATTAATTTTAAAAAAATTGCACTTGTTTCATATATTTGACCAACTAATTTGAAATCTTTTTATTTATAATATCAAGTATTTATTAGGGTTTTGTTCAATTTTGTTTTTAGAAATTTTTCATTTTTATTTATTTATCATTTAAAAAAAAGAATTTAGAATATTCCTGTTTATTCATCGACTTCCTAAATTTTATATTTTTTCTTAGAAAATTTTTTGAAATACCGTTTATTAATGTTTGTATCAGCCCAATTCTTTTGCGAATAAATGTGTAATATATATATTGGCAAAAATATTGGTTTGTCAAATATGTTATGTAGATAACAGTTAAAAAATATTATTTTGTTAGTCAATATCAAGTAGGTTAAAAAAATTACCAATACAAGTGCAAAATCACAGCTTTTAATAAACCTTTTAATAAATTAATGTCAATCAATGACTTGTCAAGGTAGTAAAAGCGATGAGGACGCTTTTTTGAAGTATTATTTCAATTTAATCAATGTAAATTAATTGTATGATAATTAAATAAAAAAAAACAAAACAAAACTGTTGTTGTTTACCACTTTATTTTTTGTTTATTTAATAAAAATTTAGATACAAAATAAAATTAAATAAAAAAAAGAAAATTTTTTTTTTCTCTCTCTGAATATTTGTCTATTTGAAGCTGAGTGGGTTTAAAATTTTGAATTTGTCAATACAAGCAA
>VANL01001342.1:0-14517 GCA_006352455.1 Brachionus sp. 'Tiscar' | reverse complement strand
GCCACTTTCTATTTAGAAACTTTAAATAAACTTATTTATTGAAACACAACATCTTTTATTCATTTGAGAATACTTCATTGGCGACGAGGACGAAAACAAATTATTAGAATGGAAGAGCAAATGGTACAACCATTCGACGTGAACAACGAAGACGATGTTAGCCAGAGATGGGACGAATGGATCACCAGACTCGAAAGATTAATGTCAATTAAGACAGTCACTGACAAAAAAGTTAAGAGAGATTATCTATTTTTTTTTGGTGGCGTTGGGCTGGAGCGTTTATTCAAGGACATTGGGGATGAGAAAGAGGAGTATGATGCCATTAAAGCTAAACTTGACACGCATTTTAAGTCTAAGTTTAACGTGAAACTGAACATCTTACACTTCAGGGACATCTATCAACATCAAGGTGAACCATTTGAGGAGTTTGTAACGAGACTTAAAGAAAAAGCTAAGCTATGTGCATTCACTAATCCAAATAGTGAAGTAGCAATACAAATAATCCATAGATGCCAGTCAAACACACTCAAGCGTAAAGCACTAGAGTCTGAAAAGGACTTGAGTCTAGATGAACTAATTAAGATTGGCAAACTTGAAGAAACCGTGAATGTTCAATTAAGCGAGTTTAAAAAACGTAACGAAATGACCAAAGAACGAAATGAGGTAAATCAGGTCAATCAAAAGAAGCATCAAACTACTAGAACCAATAGTCAGCAAGGAAGAGGGGAAACAAAAGAAAAGAAATGCTTTAGATGTGGACGTAAATATCCACATGAAAAGACATGCCCAGCCAAAGGAAAGAAATGTCGAAAGTGTGAGAAATATGACCATTTCGAAAGCTGTTGCACAAGCAAGAATGTGAAACATATCCATGAATCAAGAGACTCTGAAGAAGATCAGGATTACTGTGTTTGGAGAATAAAGGCGAGAGCAAAGAGTTTGGTCTTAGCCGTAAAAAATTGGTTCATGCCGATGGTAACATTGTTAATGTGTGGCATGAGTCTAGCGTTCACGGTGGACACTGGTGCCCAGGTAAACATTATGGACGAAAAAAGTTATGATAGATTGAAATTCAAACCGAAGTTGTACAAGTCCAACACAAGGTTATACGGTTATGGTAATAGCAAGTGTATTGATACTTTGGGAGCTTTTAAAACAAGAGTATTATACAATGGGCAACACAGGTCAATACATTTTACGGTAACAAAAGGAAACTGTGGGAATCTGTTAAGTTATCAGAGCTCAGTAGAGTTAGGTATAATGGTCAAAATTAACAATGTTCAAGGTGAGAAAACAGACACAAGTTGTGAGAATTTTGCCAAAGTCTACCAAGATTTGTTTTCAGGCAAAGTGGGATTGCTAAAAAATCATACGGTAAAGCTACACATAGACGAATCGATTAAGCCGGTACAAGGTAAACTTAGACCAATACCATTTCACATGAGACCACTGGTTGAAGCCGAGGTTAAGAAAATGTTAGAAGACGACATAATTGAGCCTGTAAATGGTCCGACACCATGGGTGTCACCAATCGTCCCGGTGCCAAAACCAGATAGACCTAAGGAGGTCCGAATCTGCACTGACGCACGTGAGGCTAATAAAGCAATTTTGAGGACACGACACACATGTCCCACAGTGGAGGACTTGGCAGTTAGACTAAACGGCGCAAAGTACATATCAAAATTTTACCTCAAGTCTGGATACCACCAGTTAATGTTAAGTGAGTGCTCTCGATACATCACGGCTTTTTGCACGCATCTTGGTATTTTTCAATATAAGAGGCTAAATTTTGGAATTAATGCTGCTGCTGAAATATTCCAAAAGACAATAGAACAAGTACTTGCTGGTTTGGAAGGAGTACTAAATTTTAGTGACGATATTATTGTCTTTGGAAACAATAAAGCAGAGCATGACCAAAGATTAGAAAAAGTACTCAGACGATTAAACGAATCTGGTTTAACAGTTAATGTGAAG
Source organism: Brachionus sp. 'Tiscar' (assembly GCA_006352455.1). Classification (NCBI taxonomy): domain Eukaryota; kingdom Metazoa; phylum Rotifera; class Eurotatoria; order Ploima; family Brachionidae; genus Brachionus; species Brachionus sp. 'Tiscar'. Next base: position 12,543 of record VANL01001342.1, on the reverse strand, counting down.
AAATGTGAGTTTGGCCAGAAGAGTCTAAAGTTCTTTGGTTTACAGTTTTCTGAGAATGGGATTTCAATTGAGACAAAGAAATACGATGCACTGCTAAATGCCGCAGCTCCATCAACTGTTGGAGAGGTTAGGAGTCTGTTAGGTCTTGCAAACTATTGCTCAAGATTCATACCAGATTTTGCAACGATAACAGAACCTTTAAGAAATTTGACAAAAAAAGGTGTAAAATGGTCTTGGGAAAAGAATCATGATGAGTCACTAAACAAGTTGAAAAAAGCGCTTTGTAAAAAGGCATTATGCTATTTTGATCCAAGTCTTAGGACAGAGATCACAGTAGATGCAAGTCCAGTCGGAATCGCCGCAGTAATGGCTCAATACCATCATGATACACCAGACAAGAAGAACATTGTCATGTATGCAAATAGAAGTCTTTCAAGCGTTGAACAAAGGTACTCACAAGTTGAGCGTGAAGCTCTAGCGTTTGTATGGGCTTGTGAAAAATTTCATTTGTACCTCTATGCAAAAGAGTTCGACATAGTCACCGACAACAAGGCTGTAGAGCTGATTTTCGGAAATCCGAGGTCAAAACCGAAGGCAAGAATCGAGAGGTGGTGCCTTAGATTGTTGCCATATAAATTTATTGTCAAGCATAGGCCTGGTGCTGATAACATTGCTGACTACATGTCAAGAAACCCAACGGAACCAGCAGATAAAACCTATGAGAAACTTACAGAGAGTTACTTGAATATGGTTTCAAGTCGTTCGATTCCAAAAGCCATCACGCGTAGTGAATTAATAGAAGCTACAAGTTGTGACAATGAGTTAATTGAAGTCTCAAAAATGATTCAAGGTCTAGAGTACAAACGGATTGATAGCTTTGAACGAGTCAAAGATGAACTATCATTGACAAAGGATGGGTTGGTCCTACGGGGAACAAGAATCATCATACCGGGAAGTCTACGTGAACGCATAGTTAAAATTGCCCATAGTGGACACATGGGCATTGTAAAGACCAAGCAATTGGTAAGATGCAACGTTTGGTTTCCTGGTATAGATTCAGAGGTGGAAAACTTGGTGAAGAAATGTGAAAAATGCCAAATCAACACAGACTCAACGAAGTATGAACCATCCATACCCTCTGAAATGCCAGATGGACCATGGCAAATTGTCAGTATTGATTTCTATGGACCACTCAAATGTGGCAAGTATTTGATGGTTTTGATGTGCGAGTGTTCTAGGTACCCATTGGTGAAGGTGATATCAAGTACTTCGTCAACGGTAGTAATAGCTATGCTAAATGAAATATTCAGTGTGTTTGGTATACCTGAGTTGGTTAAGTCCGATAATGGACCGCCATTCAATTCGTTTAAATTCAAAGAGTTTTCTAAAGAACAAGGGTTTAAACATCGTAAGATTTGCCCACTTTGGCCAAGAGCAAACGGCATGTGTGAACGGTTTATGAAGAACCTTGGAAAAGTAATGCAAAATAGTTCATATGCCCAAAACGACTGGGAAATAGAGTTGATTGAGTTCTTACGTAACTACCGTGATACACCTCATGCATCTACTGGAGTACCACCAAATCAATTGATGTTCAAAACAACCTCAAAAACATCAAAATTGCCTAAAATTGATAAAAAAAGCGCCAGGGATTGATGATCTAATGATTAAAGCCAGAACTCATGACTCTAAAGCTAAAGCTAAAATGAAGTTAGGTAACGACAAGAGACTTAAGGCTAAACAAGTTAAGTTTAATATTGGTGAACAAGTTTTGTTAAAATGGAAGCGGTCAAATAAGTCCGATTCGCTTTATGATCCTAATCCATTTAAAATTGTGAAAATTAACGGTACTATGGTTACACTTGAAAGAGCTGGAAAGGTCTTGTGCAGAAATTCATCATTTATAAAGCCATATGTTAGTACAAGTGATGATAAAAAGTCAAAAAACACCATGTTAAGCAACTGGCTGTTTGACGAGGATAAAGTTAAAATTGAAAGCGATGCAAAAACTGAGCTAAGTGACTCATTAGAATCAGGCGGTGTTATTCAAGATGAAAGTGTACAAAAATCAAATGACACTGAAAGTTTTAATACGGTTGAGGAAGTTGAGGCTGAGGACTCATTAGAGGAAGCATTTAATGCAAATGAAGAAGAGGAAGGTGAAGATATGAGTGATTCAGGTGATGTGGATAATGATAGTAAAGGTCGAGACACTGGAAGACCGAATAGGAATAGGACTAAACCAGACCGCTATGGTAATCCAATCCCACATTAATAAAAATGACAATCAAAAGAAGAATCAGTTATATCAATCAAAAAAAAAAAAAAAAAAAATTTTTTTTTAGAATTGACAATTTAATCATTTATTTAAATCTTCTCTTTCATTTCGTCCATTTAAACTATTTAATTATATGTTCAATTATTGTCATTAATTTTTTTTAAACCATTAAAGTTTAAAAATAAAAGTTTAGGGAAGATGAAGTGTCGTCACGTGACTAACATACTGTTAGCTAGTGATGATTAATGTTTCATATTTTTACATTTAGGTGCCGATCCTAAATGTAGTTAAACAAACAACATTTTGCGCACGGCACCATTTGTAAGCTTTTATATTTAGAAGCTTTTTTTTCAATAAGCAACACATTTATTTTTCTTTATGTAATTATTCTCTTTGTTTTTTCTATTAGAACAAAAATTAATAAGCTTTGCCACAGAGTGGCCACTTTCTATTTAGAAACTTTAAATAAACTTATTTATTGAAACACAACATCTTTTATTCATTTGAGAATACTTCAGACTTTTATACCTGATTATAAATTTTTATATAATAATTGAGATTTTTAGAAACCAAATTTAAATTTTATTTAAATCGCATATTTAACTCTATTTAAGATATTTATAGTATGAGACTTGAAATAATAAATAAATTAATAAACTTAAACCAATATTGACTTTCACTGATTTTAATAATTCTATATCTTTTAAATTTTTTTCAAAATTACCACAAGCATTTGGCATCTTTTAAACTACAGACAGCTAATACTAATTTGTTAAACTCCTATTGCAAAAAACGGAATATGAAATTTAATAAATTACCTGATTAATTTGCTCTATTTGAGAAGCTGATTCACTTTTAATCGAATCTACAAAATCTTGGTGTTCTTTTTTTAATTTTTCGATTTCTTGTTCTGTTTTTGAATTAAATTCATTTTCTTTATCAATTAGTTTTTGTTCTAATTCTTTATTTTTTAAATCAATTTGATCTTGTATGCATTTTTCTTTTTCTGCTTGAATATCTTCAATTTTCGATTGCAATTCATCTTTTTCCCTTTTTAAAGAATCGTATTTTTGCTGAACCATCAAAAGGAGTAAACGATTTGCTAAAAATATTTTTTAAAATAATTTGAAAAAATCTATAGTTCAAAATTACAATCAGTATTTTCCATATCAAGATCAAATGATGACTTGAAAGCTTCTTCTAAATCATTTTGCCAACTTTTTTCGTTATTGTATAAATTAATTATTGAGTTTTTAAGATCAAGCAGAGACGAATCAAGCTCAAGTTCGTCAATTTTTTTAAATTCGTTTTCTAGTGTGGTTGTTCTCCGTCCATTTAAGAGTAAATTAGCTTCAATTGCCTTTAGAAGAGCCTCCAAATCAGAAATATTTTTGCTTAAATTTGATTTGGATTCTTCATTTTCAGAAATAATAGATTTCAATGAATTTATTTCATCAATAAGACTTGTCCTCTCATCAATTATTTTTTTCCATTCATTCAAAATAAATTCGTCAGTTATATCAGTATTGGTCGGCTGAGTAACTCCTGGGGTTGAGTAAATTGTTTGAATTATAAAATTTCGGAACTTGTCAAACTTAAATAAAAACATTTAATAAAAAATTTAAAATTATTTGGCTATCAATAAAAATTAGATAAAATCTTGAGGATAATTTTTTATTTAATTATTTTTTACATTTTGTTTTGTTTGTGAATTAAGCTTAATTTTAATTTTATCTCATCATCAAAATAAAACTAAAATAGAGCTAGAAAGAAATGCTTCTAAACTTTTTGCTCAAGTAACATTGTTTTTGCTAAATAATAAACCTTAGTTAGCCAAAAAGTTTTAAAAATTTAAATATGTTTTTTTATTTTATACTTGAATATATTTCATATAAAAATAAAAATTAAAAAATAGAACTTTGTTAAAATTTAATCAAAAATTTTCAATAGTAAGTTAATAAAGAAACTATTGTTTTCTAAATATTTTTTTAATTTTTTTTTAATTATCTTCTTCAGGCTAATATGAATAAAAAACATTAACAAAATTCTTTAAAGCAAAACACATTTAAAAAACGTATTATATACAATATATTAGACAACAATATATTATATAACAATGAATTTAAATTTAAACAATAAGATAAAATTAATGTTCATTAATTTTCTTTAATTAGTTTAATTGGGGCATATTATGGAAAGGAATACCCCCGATCACCAAGATCTCGACCCAAGTCTCTTCGTTCATTTTAATTTTTTTAGTTAACTTACAGCTCTTTTCACCTGTTCAAGATCCATTCGAACTGTTCTCTCAGAACGTTGCATATCCAAATGCTGTGTTCTTACTAGTTCTAACTCATCTTTTAGACTTTTTTCAGTTTTAGAGAATTCAACTGATTTTAAGTGGGATTCTTCTATTTCTTTTTTACATTGCACAACTTGATTAGTCAAATCGATGATTTTTTCTTCGGTGCTTTTGATTTTTTTTCTCAAAGCAGTCAATTCTTTTTCTTTTTTTTCAGTTTCTTCCTCGGCCGCTTTATTGTCTGTGGCCAATTTCAACTGTTCACTTAGCTCTTTAATGGTAATATCTTTATCTTTTACTTCTCGTTTGTAACCTTCAATCTCTCTAGCTAATTTACTTATTGTCGAATCCTTTTAAAATTTGATAATTATTTTTTATTTTTTACTCAAATTTTACATACTTTATTGGACAAATCTTTTTGCATAGTATTGACAAGTCCAACAGCTATTGATTTATCTCGCTTTACTTGATCCAGCTCACTTGTTGAGCTCTGACCATTTTGGTTCTTGTAAAAAGCAACTTTTTCCCGCAAATCACGAATTTCAATCGATTTTATTCTTAGTTCGCGCTCTAGTTGAGCCACTCTCGAACTCACTTCGGTATCATCCTAAAAAGATATATGAAGCAAATATTCTAATTTTATAGTAAAATACCACTCTATAAGTTTCCGATTCTATGTTGTCCCCTCCTGCACCATTCAGATTAGTAGTATTTGTGTATCCTTTGACCCAGGAGCTTGCTCTTGGTCTTGAGTCAATGTTGGCCGTTATTGGTCGTGATCTTAGCGATGCCGATGGTTTGGTTCCATTGGCCACAGGGCAAATAGTAAAAGGCTGGGTTTGATTATTGATTGTTATCAAAGAAGCGTTTGGATATTGATTACTGAGTAGCGCTCCTGATTGCTGGTTTGCGGAATTTCTATTTCCTCTAGATGGAACCGTTTGAGTAATTACTTGAAGTGAAGAATTAGATGAACGATGTATTCCTGCCAAACTAATATTTGGAACAGCCTTTGAAAAAAAATGAATATTTTTAAAAATTTTTTTGATTAATTACAATAAACTGGGACTGTATTATAAACTGGAACGGGGTACCATTTAGTCCAAACTTAACGGTATCTTGTTCTACCAGTCTTACAGTAGCATTTTGAATTCTGCAGTCGTTGACAAAGGTCCCACCTGTCGAATTTAAATCTTGCAAAAGATAACAGCTTTCTTCTTCAATGAACTCAATCAGTGCGTGTTGAATATCTATATTGCCAGTATTCTGTATTCCATGTTTTAATATTTAAAAAAAGATCAAATAGATGAACACAAATTACCAGAATGATATCACAATTTTCCCTTCCTATGGTCGTAATTCGTTGTGTGATAGGAAAATTGTGAGTTCCGTCAAGGCTGCATAAAAATGCTTTAGGTCCAGACATTATTCTTTAAGATTAATAATTAAATAAAATCATAAGAAATTAATTAGACTTTTATTTTTTAATAAGAACAAAAATTGCAAATTCTGAATGCAAAAATATTTTATAGAATTAGTTGAGTGTTGCTAGGCAACAAAAAAAGACAACGATTAATAGATTTTATACTCGGTTAATAATGTAACCAAGTTTTAAAAGAAAAATAAATTTTGTTGAAAATTATTTTTCGCGGTAGAATCGATTATTACATTTGCTTTTTAGTACTGCTTTAAACTTAATTTAAAATATATAAATTTATTTTTAAGTTCCAAAATTTTTAACAAATTTTAATTTTTGTATTGCTATGCTACTTAGGTCAAATTTTGTTACCTATCATACAAAATTAACAATAATTGCAATTGGAAACGTTTCAAATATTATGAGATGCCTTTTAATTATACAAACAACAAACCATTGGAATAAATCGTACACGTTTTTATTTTATTTTGTTAATAAGTTTAACAAAGTTCTACAAACAATTTAATTGAAGCTTACTTTTAAATCTATTTTAAATCGACCAGTCTTTTCTTAAAGCTTTTCTTTTTTTTTAAGTTGTTAAGTCATTTTTAGTTTAAGTTATATTTGTATCACTTGAAGACTAAGCAGAGATCTAATGAGCTTTATTGCTTTATTTTCCTTCCGTATATAGAGCAACATCCAGTTCTTCATATATTGCATTTCAATATAAGATGTAGGAAGCAGAACTTTATATATGCGAGTAACGAGTCGTTATTTTATATCAAATGTGTTGAAACATTGATAGGCTTAGATCAAAAAGGGTAAAGGAGGTTTAATTTATTTATTTTTCAAATTGTAAATGAAATAAGATTATAAAATATCAAATAAAAATAGAAGAAAATTATTGATAAACATTTTAATCATATGTTACTATTTAGGCAATAAATTTTTAAATATTGATAATGTTTTATCTTTTAACTGATTTAATCTTAATTCTTCTGTTTGTCTTGGAATTCAATTTATACTTTCTTTAATTTTAGTAAGCCTATCGTAAGGAAAAAGAACAATTAAAAAGTCATTTATATTTTTTAAACGCGATAATGCGACAAACGTTAAGCCTAGTGATCTTTCGGATTTTCCAAGATCTATAATGGCTTTTTTAAGTGTCTTTTCCTGGGATTTGTGTATTGTCATACCAAAATAAATTTGAATACATGAGAAAAAAATTTTTTGAATTGATTAGACTTTAGATTTTATTTTTTTAGATTTGTTTGTTGTTTTCTTTTATTTCTTTTTATTTTAATATAAAGTGTTAGATTTTATTATTAAACAAAACCAATAACCAATAGTTTCGCTAAAATATTCGTCGAATCAGAATGCAGGGTTTCAATTCTTGAATTGAAAAATCGTTCAGTATCCTAGATTTTCCTATGTACACATCTGGTTATTAGCTCGTCGCGATGCTCGTTCCTCGCAATAATATATGACAAGACCTTCAGAACTCTCGTAACAAACGATTTTTTTTAAATTTTGAAAAAAAAACTCTAAAATTTGTATTATGGACCTCAAAGTTTGACTCATCGTTTAAAATTACTTTGATCTAATATTTATCGGTTAGATTGGCCTTTTTTTATTTGTTCTTTAGATAATAAAACGGATTGTACAAAAAGCAAAAACAAATATTTTAAATTGAAATAATTTTTTTTCTAAGCTTTAAAATATTATCCTACTAAATGTTTGAGCAAAATTTAGTCTGTGCAAAATCTCTTAAAGTCTGCAAAGTAATTTATGCAATAAGCATGTACACCCAGTTTTTATCTCTGAAAAAATCCTGCAAATCTGCAAAATAGTATATGTATCAGAAATTTTTCAAAATTTAATTGCAGAGCTTTTGCACAGATTACATTATGATGATACATACTTTGTATCAGCTGATACATTTTGCAGAACAAGTTTCAGACCCATGGAAAAAAAGGAATCACAATTTAAAAATTTTGTTCTTGTTTTTTTTTTTCCAAAATTCACATTGCCTAATTTGTTGCACTTTTTTTTTTACCTAAAATAATTTTTTAAAAAAATATTTATTGGTATTGGATATCAATTAGAATTATTAGAATTTCTAACTCTAGATCTTAATATTGAAAAAAAATGAATAAAAGGTCGTCAAAAAAAGGCTCTCCCGGCTCTTGAGAGAAATTCAACTGGTCCTTTAAATTCGAAAGTTTTCAGACCAATAGAAACCAACATCGAACCATCGATTCAAATTCAATCAGCGACTATTGAGCATTGGCTGCAATAATCGATCAACAGAAAATCAAAACGGTCAAGCCTAGAAACGAAAACGCAGAAGACCTAAAAAAAAACTAACATTATTTTTCTTATTTTCCTAGGTATTTTTTCTATATTAAAAAATTTTTTTAACAAAAAAAAGAGATAAAAATTTACCACATGCATCCAAGGTTCACTGAACTGACTTGAATTTGCCTATTCATCTCCTAAATCGACTTGATTGCCTCCTGGATCGACTCGGTTAGTTTATTGAAGAAGCTTATCTAAAAAAGAGGAAAAGAAAAATTAAAAAATAAAAAACTTTAAGTAATAATTGAAATTTAAAAAGAAAGTAAAAAATATTAACATTTAAATTAGAAATATCAAATTCTGTTCTTCTTTTGACTAAAACTTAAGGCGTTCATTGAATAAATAAAATTAATAAATCTTGAATCTCAACTTTCTTAGTTTATTTTCATTTATCAAAAAAATGAAGAATTTTTTTTCAATTTTGTAAAAAAACCTTTTATTTCTTACATATGTGTTATTGTTAATTTCAATTCATTTTATTTCGAATTGGATTAAAATGATTGATTTAGTTAGCCCACAAGCACAAATTCTTGGGTAAATACAGTTTATTAAGATGTCCGTATTTTTTGAAAATTATTCGTAAAAAAATTTAAATTAATGAACAAAATAGTTTATTTACAATAAAACTAATACAATTCGTGTTGAAAAATTATTTTTTTTTAGATTTTACTTGAATTTAAATCAGAATAGATATTTATAAGCAGAAAGAGTTTAGCTTTCTTGGTTGGTTTGCTTCCATTTTTTTGCCAGTTCCAATAACTTGAGACTAGAACTTTGTGCTTGGTCATCTGGAAATATATAATCAATGTATTCTTCCCAGCCAGCGTCAGTCTAATGAAAAAAGTATGAAAATTAAGCAATGAGAAACTTTAAGAATAATACTCCGTCTTCAGCTTGAATTTTTCTACGTTTCTTTATTTGTTTTGGCATCAGTTTTTCAACTTCTTTTATTTTTTCTTCATCACTTTCATTGTTAATTTCAAACTCTTTCCATGTTTCTAATATCATCAAACGAGACTCATTGCTATTCGGAGTATTTTTTAATGAGTCAAATGCTTTACGGTATATTTTCCTCGTTTTTTCTATATTTAAATCACCATTTTGAGGATTATTTGTTTCAAATTGAGCAAAGCTTAGCCATACTTTTAAATGCTGAGTCTTAGAAAGCAGTCTATTATACAGCTCGCGACAGCGATCATATTCTTGCTGATCAATCTCGAAGTCAATAAATGCTTTCCAAACTATTTCAGGCATATCGAGAATGGGCTGCTCAACGGCCAGTTCGTATATAGCTCTAGCTCTATCAGTATCACCCAAAATGGACTCTAGCTCGGCATATTTTATCCATGTAGTACAATTTTGTGGGTTGAACTCTAAATATTTTTCATATAATGTACGGCATCTATCAAATTCTCGCAGTTCTATTTCAAGTTCAATATAACCTTTGAAAAGCTTATCTTTAGGACACATTCCTATCGATTGACCCTTACAGTAAATCATTAAATAAATTATTATTGAATTTAAAAAGCTTTTTCTTAAAACTCTGTAGCCTAAGCTATGTATCTAGGGAAGAGAGATGAAAAAGTCGAATACTTATTATCAAACAAAAATTTCTCTCATTTTCTACTATAAATAAAATTTAAAAGATTTGCAACAAGCAATGTCCTGTAGCAGCTATGAAAGCTAACCGAATACTAGGTCTGATAAGAAATTCTTTAACAACCTTTGTCGAGAATCATTAAGATTTCTGTAGACATCACTAGTGAGACCTCATATGGAGTATGCAGTAGGAACCTAGAGTCTGTATTTAAAAACAGACATTAAATTCCTTGAAAAAGTACAAAGAAGAGCGACAAAACTGATCGATTCTACTAGAACTAGACCTTATGAAGACAGACTGAAATACCTAAATCTTATGAGTCTTGAAAATCGTCGTTCGAGGCGAGACTTAATTCTAGTCTATAAAATTTTAAATGGTTTTGAAAAAGTATGGTATTAATTTTTCTTGTGAAAAAAAATTCCGAAGGTCAATTGACAAAAGACTATAATTTTTTAACAAATCGCTGTGTAAAATTAATTAACAGCTTCAAGGCAATGATTGACAAGGAAGTTTCTGGAATAGTGAGAAGCAAAGTCTTACAAATAATAAGGCTAAACGCTTTTGAGCGTTAGTGTAGATAGAAATATCTATATTGCAGATATTATTACTACTACTACATACATTACGACACTCTTAAAAATTTTATTGGAATAAATTTGATCTAAATAAATTAAAATATTTTTTTGAACAGAATATCTTTTGAAATTATTTTTTTTTGAATCAAGCTTATTTACTTATTAAGAGCTTCAAGTCGCTAGCTTGATTTAAATTGAGTTCATAAAGTTGTATTCAATTCAAACATTCAACAAAAATTAGCATTCAAAATTTTAAAAAAATTAGTTTTTAAATTTAAGTAATTTTAGTGATCGTTTTAAATGTCTAGATTCAACCCATTTAACTTTTCTTGTTGAATTATGCTACGTACACTACAAAGATAAAATAAGTTAACAAAAAAATAAACAAAAATCGAAAAATTTTAAAACAAATACAGAAAATGTTAAAACACAAATAGAAATTCAAAAAAATTCAACCACTCTATTTCTATTGTATTAGAAAGTATGGTAATTTTTTGTCTCGCAATTTCAAAGGCGTTAACTCTCTTTTATTAAATTATTAATTAATATACACGTCAACAGACTTGCAAGCTAATTATAAAGTTCAAATACAGTGTTTATGTTTTAATGTTCAGAAAATGTTCAATGTTCAAAAATTTTCAAAAAGATGTTTAAACATTTTTAAAAATCTGTTTGAACATTTTAAGACATGATGTTAACTTATTTCAGCTTTGTACCTTTGATATTGATTTTTAATTTTATTTTTAATTTTTAGGTCAATTTAAATTAATTTAAAATCTGACTTTTGAACAGGTCAGATTATTTGAAAGATTGCAATAAATGAACTTAGTAACTTTTCAATAAAATTGTTTATGCAAAATGTTTTATATTAGTCAAAATACATTGATGAAATAAGTAATTGAAAAAAACTTTAGAGAAATTTTTTTTTTGTTTCGCTAAAATTTGGTTAGTTCATCAATACAAATAGTTTTATGCACGTTTTTTTTAAATTAAAAAATAATTCACTTACCAAAACTTTTCTAGCATTTGACAATTTTTTTTGCCTAATCTCGAATTTAGCAAACATAAGCCAAATTTTGGCAAAGGTAAACTTTTTATGTGGTATTAACTTTATACACATAGAGTACACCTCTCTGGTTTTTTCATAATCAAGCGCTTTTAGTTCCTCGAAAAGCGCATAGTTTATCCACAAATAAATATATCTTCTCCAATAATATTTTTCCTATAAAATTAACTAAAAATTTAAATGCATTTAAAAAATTTATTTTTAAAATTGTAACCAACCATTACTGGCGGAACTTGGGCAATTGCTTTTTCATAGCCATCTCTAATCTGTTCAGCATCTTCTTCACTTTCTAACAGTCTGAGATAGTCAAACCATGTGTCGTAGTCCAGAGGATTTTCTTTTAAATCTTCCTCATACTTAATCTTTCTTTTATTTGCAATTATTGCCTCAATTCCACCACGATCACCATATTTTTTTTCGTGAATCGAAAATGCCTTATAAATATCTTCTCTCTTTTCTTGTGGTAACTTATCCAAAGCGTACTTGTAAATTGCTGTTGCTCTATCATGTTCTTTTTGGTGCTCTTCAAATCTCGCAAAAGCCAAATAGAGCTTCTCATCCAGATACTCATCACCTAAAAATTGAATGGCACGCTCGAATATTTCTCTTGCATGATCTATGTTTCCATGTGTTTCTTCAAACCTTGCATACTTTAACCAATTTTTGGGAACAGGATGTGTTTCAACTAATCGTTCAAAAATTTGTCTAGCTCTATCGAACTCTTTATATCTCAATTCAAATTTAATGTAAGTATTCCAGGCTTGTTCATCAGGATGCCACTTCATCCAACGCTCGAAAATTTGCCTGCATCCAGATATGTTTCCGAGCATTTCTTCCATGTATGTGTATTTGTACCAAAATTGATTTGCGCGAGGCAAAATGGTCAAAGCTCGGTCGAATATGTTACGAGCGTGGTTTATTTGCTTGTATCTCATTTCCATTTCGGC
>VANL01001341.1:0-14537 GCA_006352455.1 Brachionus sp. 'Tiscar' | reverse complement strand
TTGAATTTAATAACCCTTATTTTTATAATGGCAATTATAAAAACTAAACTTTTGATTTTATTTAATTAGAAAATAAAACATTGGGGTTAAAAAAAAATAACTCTCAAATTTAAAGTAAAATCAATCTTAATGAAAAGATGTATACAGATTTGAAAAGTTAATTCTAAATTATTTCCGAGAGAATTAATCTTGATTAAATGTCATTTAAAAATTAATCAAATTCTACTATTTTACATTTTGCCAAAAGTATTGTTATAATTCTTTTAAAAAAAGAAATGATAAATTATGCTTTAAAAAAAAATTTGAATACTAGCTCTAGTGTTGGAAATAGATAACAGTTTTACTTACATTACTAGAGCTATCCAAATAAAATTTGATAAAATCAGTGGGGTTTTCATTTAATTGAGAAGAATTTGTTTGTTTCTTAATCAAATCATTATTAAGCTGAAACTCAATTTTGAGATTAAATGATTGAAGGTTAGCTTTCCACTCTTTCCATTGTTGGAGAAGATAGCTTAGCTCGAACGGGTCTGTTTTTACTTTCAAAACAGCAGCTTTTGTTTGTCCAGCACTGTTTGCAATTGGTTGCTTTGAATTTTTGGACCCTGATTTAGCATTATCCAATATTGATGCAAACAACTCATTTCTATTTTAAAAAAAAATAGTTTAAATGTTTTCAAAATAAATATTTTATTTATTCAAATCTTAATTTTTTTACGAATAAAACTTGTATCCTTTTGGATGTCATTTTTTTAAAATTTAATTGAAAAGGATTTTTTATTATTAAATTATGAAAAATTAATTACTTTTTTTCGTTGTGTTGGAGAACCAAAAAAGTGTAATTTGGTGGAAAATCTTTGATAAAATTGAAATGATTCGAGTTAACAGTCAAATATTTTGCAGCATTAAATTTAGTTTTAGTCAAGTCTAGTATTTGTTTGACTATTGGCGAATTTAATGAGTTATATTGAATATTTTTATTTTTGTAAAATTTGAGCAAACTGTAGTATCCGGTCAACAAAGAGTTTTTAGGATTTAGTGAACTTTTTGAAATCAATATTTCACTTTCCAAAGAAGTCATAAGACTCTAAAAACATTAAAATTTTTATAATTTTTTATTTTTAATGGTGAAAAAATTATTGTACTTGGTAGAGAGAGATGAATTGTGAGCAAAGATTCAAATCAAATCTTCCAATTAGTTCTACAATTTCATAGGTAATTCTAGCAGCTGTTTGAAAATCTTCGATCAAAAGAGCTAAGCTAAGAGATTGGAGAAGACAATCGATGGAAATGGCCTCTGTTTGATTCACACTAACAAGTAAATTTTTCAACAACTCCTGATCTGCTATATTAGTCAAATTTGATTCTTCTACTAAATTAATATCACGATCACTCAAAATATTCACATTTGCTTCAATTTCATTCAAATTAGAATCATTTATTTCAGCTGAATTGACAAACTGAGCTCCTGGTAAAGCAGTGTTGGAACGAATGGGTTTTTTTGACTTGGAGCTTGAATCACCATCATTTGTTATGCCTGAGGGTTGATAGTTTTTAATAAAATCAATTACAGCAGCATCCCATTTATTAAGCATAACGGTCATGTTTAGTATACTAGAATTCAAGCTATTTTCATCATTCAAGTTGTTTTGACGCAATTGGTACTTGAGTTCGCTGATAATGCGAAAGCTTCGACCCATCAGATACAACGTTTTACATTTGAAATTTTTTAATTTAAAATTCAAATAAAAGCATGATATCAAATAAGAAGCCAATTGATCTGGTAAACGCGATACATTTTGATTCCAAAGGGTTTCCACGTCGTTCAGAGTTTCGTGATCACTTCCAGCATACAGCTCAATTACTTTGGTCATGTTGTCTTTATTTGAACTTTTAGTATTGGACGATTTTATCTCGTTCAAATGAATTTCAAGCATATCGGTCATTAATATGCTCAATTCTAGCTTAATATCAGTTAATTCTCGTTGAATTGGAAGTGAAATATTTTGGATTTCAGAAGGTGATTTTAATGACAATGTTTCAATAAGCAACTCGTTCAAAATTTCTAAACAATTTGATAGTGATTCTGAAGCCTTAAAAATTAAATTTCAAATAAATTTAACTTTTTAATAAAAATTTAATTACAGTACTGCTACGGTAGGTGTCTCTTTGGTGATTTTACGTAAATTTAATTAATTTTCCGTAAAATCATTCTTGTAAATAAAAGTAATTTCACGTTAATTGACGTAATATTACGTAAAACACCAAAGAGACACCTACCTAATTTAAATTAAATAAAAATTAGATGAAAATAATATTTAACCATTATTTAATAGACTGACAATGAATCATATATGACAAAAATATTAATAGACAATCAAATCAACTTTTTTAACTATCAAATTTAACCAAAATTACGACGAAATAAGTAAAAATTGACAAAAATTTTAAATTATTAGATTAAAAAAAAAAAAAAAGGGTCATGTCCATAATGTGATCAAGTGTTCACCAAAAAATGGGATCATAGGTATCATGTCCAGAATGTGATCAGTCATCAATCATCACATATTTCGTGATCGGAAAAGCCCCTTATTTTCGAAAAAATAAAAATAATTTTTTTTTGGTGATCAGAAAAATTTTTTGGTGATCAGGAAATTTTTTTTGTGATCAGGACTTTTATTAAAATATATTAAACTTTATGACCAATTTTCAAAAAAAAAAATATAAGTCTCTATTTTTAAAATATCTAAAACTAAATTATTCCTTGTGTTTTTTTGGCATGTGCAATTTAACACCCTTTTCATTTTTCATAAATTCACCACAAATGCATTTTTGCAGCTAATTTAGCTATAAATTTTCTTCTTCGTTATCCATTTTTTTGCTCAGAAATAAATTTTCAGTTGTAATATTTTAGTTTTTTGCTTTCAAATACTAAATTTTAATTTTTTCAGAAACTTATAGTTTATTTAAGCTTAATATATATTTCAAAAACTTATAGTTTATTATGGTGAGTTGCAATTTTTTTTCTTTTTTCATTCGATATTAACATAATTTTAAAATTTGAAATTTCTAAAATGAAAAAAAATTTGATTTCAACAAAATATAATTTTATGTGATCAAAAAAAATTTTATGTGATCAATTTTTGATCACATAGAGTACACTTATTATTTTGGTGATCAAAATGATCACATTATGGACATGACCCAAAAAAATTAGATTTAATGAAATAAATATTCATAAAATTATGCTTTTATCAAATAATTATTTAAATGACTTAATGAACTTGAAATTCAGAACAATGGAACAGAACAAAAAGTAAAAAAAAATTATAATTTTTTTTCTAAAGGATAAAAATTAGCTCTGTAAATGCAACATATTGCAAAATTTAAAGTTACATCAACTGGAAAAGTCTGCTAATGAAGTGCAAAATAACTGCAAAACTACGTTATTCTTTTAAATACATAAAATTTGTTTCTGCTAGTTTTGTTTAGTTTTACAAGAATGTTGTCACTTAATGCAACTATGAATGTTGCATTTTGTTGTATCTACAGAACTAATGTTTACCCTTTGGAAAAAAAGCAATAAAATTTTTTTACTTGATATTCTGTTCTATTGTTCTGAATTTCACAAAATCAAGATTTGAAGTTTATGATTAATTTAAATTATAATGGTCAATTTATAAAAGATACATGTTTACATGCTGAACCTAAACAACAAAATAAGTTAGATATTCTAAAATAAAATTAATATTCGAATAATTATTAAAATTTGATCATAAAGTTCACTTTTTAATTAAAAAAAGTTTTAAAAATTGTTTTTTAAAATAATTAATTTTGATAAAATTAAAATTCCAAGTCATGCTCATTTGATTTTTGATTTTTTCACTATAATTTTGTAATTTAACATGATAAACGAGATAACTCTGCGAAAGGCTTAAAAAAATTTGAAGGCCTTTATTTAACACTTCTGATTAATTTTTAAGAACTTTTTAGAGCATATATATCTTGTTCGATTATCAAATTATTTATTTATAAAATATTTAATTTACCTGTAGGTAGTAGTCTTTTTTGGCTTCAGTATTGACACAATCTTCTGCAAACATTTTTAGAAGATTTGAATTTGCTTTTAGACACTTAATCGATTCTCTTTTGAAACCATTTTTGGAAAAAATTTCAAAACTAGTTTGATAAAGCTTAACAAAAATGAATTATTAATTAAAATTAATAAAATCTAAAATTAATTCTATTTACATTTATAACATTAGAAAATCTTTTAAACATAGTTGGATGCATACTGTTTCTTCGAGAAGAACGTTTTGCCATTCGACTACGTCTAGCCAATTCTTCTTCGTTTAACTTTCCATTTGTGATACCTTCATAAGTTATTTCGGCCAAATCATAGTACATACATGCTTCAATATAAGAAAAAACTGATAATTTATTTGGCCGAATTGATTTTTCTTTTTGAATTAATTCTATTGATTTGTTCAAAATCTTTAAACATTTTTCGTAGCCTTCTTTATCATTGTAGTCATATCTGTGTGAATCCACCAAAAGACGAATCGATTTCCACCAAAATTCTTCATCAATAGCAATTTTCTAGAAAGAATTTTTTTTAATATGAAAGATTAGATTTAAAATTAAGCATACTTGAGCACTCAAAGCATAATTTCTCGCCTCTATAAGATCATAATCAAAAAGTGCTATTTTACCAAGCAAATATTGAATTTTTCCTTGAGTTTCATTGTCTTCAAAAGTCTTAGAAAATCAATTTTTTTTAGATAAAAATTTCGACTAGAAATGAGTTAATATTAAATTCAAACTAAAATTTTGAAATACAAAAATAGAAAAACGTTGTAATTTTTGCTATATTGGTATAAAAATTCCCTACAATGTTAAAATCTTAAAATAATCTGCGTATTTTTTTTTAATTTTTAAGTTTCCCTGAATTTTGCAGATATTTAAACACTTTCTAGTTGCATGTTGATGTTAAGAATGTTAATTTTGATTGTTCATGAGATTTCATAATTTCCCTTAATATTGTCAATAGTATCGGATTTAAAAATTTGAAAAACCATGGAATATTTTTGACATTGCAAAAAGATTGCCAAATTTACACTTATCAACATTTAAATAGAAATCATTTCATTTGAAGTCTAACAATTGTGAGAAGATATAAAAAATAACTTTAAAATTATTTTATTTTTTAGCTTAAAAAAGAATAAATGGTTCCCCACAATTAAAAAACTGATCTCAACAAACATAAAACTTCATTCATCATTCAAAGAATTGTCATTTATTTTCTTTTTTGATATTTTTCAATTTCGCAAAATTCAGAAGTTTTTTTTGATTCCGCAATACCATCAGCATTTTATTTTCTAAAAATTGTGGCAAGCATTTTTTTTATTATTTTGAACAGTTTTGAAAATTTATGAAAAATTTTTTTGTGTGTGAAGCAGTTTGCCTTTGTCAATTTATTTTGTGCTGAAAATTATTTCAGTGTGGGAAAGAGTTTTTTGTTTGTGAGGACTAGGTATACTAAAAAAAACTTATTAATTAACATTTCTGAGTCTGTAAAATTAAATAAACAGAATTCTTATTTTATCTGAAAAACTTTAATACCAATAGAACAAAAATAGTATCATTTCAATTTTAATTTTCAATTATTTTAATTTTCCCAAAGCGGTTAAAAAACGGATATCAGAGTCAGTTAAATTCTATAAACTTGATATGAAAATTTTTTAATAATTTTTAAAGGACTGGTTAAAATGAACATGATAAGATGATGTTCATTAAATTTTGATTTTAATTACTTTCTCAATAAAATGGAAGGAAGAAAATTTTTTACTTACAACACAAGCATTCAGAGCTTCGTATAAGTAGTCTCTGGCAATTTGAAAAAATCCATTTTCAATCAAATATTCAGCGAGAATAATCCAAACATTTTTATAAAGAATATGAAAAAAATTATTATCTATTTTTTTCTTCTCTCCTGGTAGTTTTAAATCATTTGGATCAAATTGCTTAATGTTGTTCAAATTTTGTCCCCAATTTTCTCCATTAGTTTCACCACTTATTTTTACATTTTGATTTTTGGCCATTATTTGCTTTTTTTTTAGCTTATTTTTACTTAACACAAAAGAATTGGTCGAAAATCCGCCTTTTTTTGACGACGATGAAAAAGAAGCTAAACTGTTTGATTTGAAATTATTATCCTCATCTTCCAATTGAGTCAATCGTTGCTTAAACGAATATATTTCATCTCTGGACAAGCAAGTCTCTAATGCATCTATTTGTATGAGCTTAAGTAGAATAGATGCATTTGGACTTGTTGTCTGAGCAGTGATATCTGTAGAAGGTTTCAAAATTAATTTGGCCAAAGCTTGTTGATGAAACCCAATGGCTTGGATCAAGTTCAATTCTACACATAAATTGATCAGTTTTAGTCTCAAGTAAACATTTAATGAAGTTATTTGGGAATTTTTTTCGTTTGCCAATGCTGAATTAATCACAAACAATTGAAGGTGATAAACAGGAAAAATTAAATGCGACCATCCGCAATCTCTTAGCATTTGGCTCAATTTGTCCAAATAGTAAAACAACAAAAATGGTTCACCAATTGAATTTTTGTTAATTCCAGTCTTTTTCATTAAATCATGGCTCCAAGAGTTTATTAGCTCTTCATTAAGTTCAAATTGACTCCATTGTTCTTGATTCTGTGGAATTAAGTTAGCAAGAGTTTCATTTTTTTTTTTCGATTTGGTCTCAGTTGGTTTTTTAACTTCAGCACCTTTGCCTTTAGCCTGATTAGCGTCTGTTTGGCCCAATTTTTGTATTTCTTTACTAGTGATTTGCGCATTTTCAACAGCCAAACTTATCAATTTGTACACAGATTGGTAAGATTTTAACAAATATCCCTTGAATTCATTATGATTTTTCCCGACCATTTTGGCCAAAATAATGTTGGCCCTAATGAAACATTCAAGCTGCTTTATGTCCTGAAAATCAGTCCAGTTTAATGAATTGTCCCACTCTATTGAATTTGAATCGAATAGAGCTTCTCTTATGTTAGCATTAATTAAATTTTCATACTCTTGCTCAGAATAATTATCCATTTTTTTATGAAAACTCTCAACATTGTCGTGGATAGTTGGTAAAATAGACATAGCCGAATTTGTTGCTTTGGTTGTTATCCTTCCTTTGCTATTTGGCTTGCTAAGACGGCTTGAAACAGCGGCTGAATTCGACCGAGATTTTTCTGTTTTAATTTTAAACATTAGCAAATCAATAGCCCATTCGGTCAAATCAATGCAATTATCCAAATTGTACTCATTTGAATACATGAATTGAGAAAGCTCAATAGTATATTCGAATTTCAACCATATGCTTTCATCGGACTGAAAATAAAAATTCTTTAAAATTAAAATTTCTAAAAAATTAATTGCTGAACTTTAAGAGAATAAAAATTAATATTTTTTATTATTTTCTAAATTTATTTGTTTTTTTTTAAGAAATTTTTATTTTTTACTTGCATTAAATATTGTACTTCAAGTTAATGATTAAATTTTTTTCCAATAAATTAAAAACAGCCATAGAATAAATGACATATTAAGAGTGAAAATAAAGACTTGTATTTGGTAAAGAGTGGTAACGATTTGTATTTAACATGAGAAGAAACGAAAAATTTTAAAGTTAGCAAGAGTTTGACAAAATGTTTTCTATTAAATTTGTGCAAGTTCCAAAATTATTAAAAAATACGACAAAAATGATATCATTTACAAAAACGACAAAAGTTTTATTCAAATTTGTATTCTAAAATTATTATTGAAACAAAAAATTTAAAAATCTTTTTAAATCTAACATAAATTTATTTCCTAAATATGTTTTTCTAAGACAAAGTTTACTATATATTTTATCTTATTCTCTTAGACACTTTAACACTCAAAAACCGGACGAGATTTTTCGGCTCTTTATACCACATCTTTTCTTTGTTTATAATTGAATAACTTAAATCATTATTAAAATTTTTTTTTTAATCAAAATTCTAAAATCAATAAATAATAAAACAATTTAATTTTTTTTCAAAATATGCTTATTTTCATGGAATAAAAACAAACAAGAAAAATAACACAATGTGTTGAAAAAACCCCTCCGGTTTTTGAGTGTTAAAAAAAAACCTTTGTGTCTTTTTTCAAACATAGTTTCATTAGCGTTTTATATTTTACGCCTTTGAGATTTTAAGAGAATTGACTTTATAACACACATTATTGCATTAAGCTGAAGACTTTCAGTTTTTATAGTATTTGTCTCTCTAAGCTACTAACTTAATTAATGAGTCTAAAAGGCATAAATTAACTTTCTAATTTAGGAATTTTTACACCTTTATAATTTGGATTTAAATTATTGTTTAAAATTGTTGTTCTTTTTAGAGAAGCAGTATAATTTTATACATTTTCATGTTCTAAATTCATTTTTTTTTTAAGACAATGATTTTTAATTTTTTACTGAATTAAGACTAGGATACAAAATCATCAAACAAACTAAATAAATGGTAAATGGTACAAGCTTTGTAATTCACAATGCTATTTTTAATTTAACAAAAGAACGGCCAAATAATATATTTACCTCCTTTATAAAAAAAAAATTTTACTTTTTTTATTATCTAAAAGAAATAAATTTTTTTAGGTTTATTGGAACTAAAAAACATCTAAATATTTCTTTATTTAAATTTGAAATTTTTAGAATTTCTAGTCTCAAAATGAGGTCTAAGACAATAAAAATTTAAAATTACAAAATTTTTTTTCATTATAAAAAAACAAAATTCAAATAATATAAATCTACTTACACTAAGTGTTTCAATAGCTCGCTGATAAGACTTAATGGTGTCTGAATTTTTGATTGATGAAAGTGCAACTTTTCTATACATTTGGGCTAAATTTTTTTCACTTTCCTCTCTAAACTTTTGCAAGTCCATTTGTACATCCATTCCCAGTTTTGATTTGGTAATCACTTTAAACCTATAGATCAACAGTCTATGCTTGGTTCGAGGTAAATCGTTCAGAGCAATTTCCATCTGATCCAAAGCTTCTTCATATTGACTTTTATCTAAAGTTATTTGAAACAGACAAGCATATAATACACATCTAAGAGTCAAGTCATCATAGGCATCGTCAATTTCACTAGAAATCTGGATAGGTTTAGCTTGTTCTTGATCAGCATCATCTTTGCCTGCTTTAACACTTTCCTTGGAGCTTTTGTTACTCTTGGAACTTTTCGCTGACTTGGCAACAGTCTCCTCTTTCTTGGCCTCAATTTTAGCCATTTCGCCGCTATTTGTGTTCTCTTTAGGCTTGAATTTATATACATTTGACCAGCTTGATAAAATTTCCGTCAAGTTTTCATAAAGAGTGGCTCTTTCCTGAGGCTGGGCCAAATATGGCAAGCACAAATTCCAATAGTGTCGAGCCGCATGGACAACTAATTCATAATTCTCGGCATTTGATGCATAGAGAGCCGCATCAGCAAATCCGTTCAAAGCACTGCGTCTTAGAGCGGCTCTAATGTCTTTGGATGTGCTTGCAACACTTGAGTTTTGAGACTGATCCAAATTTTGTTTAGAACTAGATGCAATAGGTGAAGTGATTGGATTGTTTAGAATAAACGCCAAATGTTCGCCAAGTGCTAAACAAGCTTCGCTTAATAAAAACTGAGATTTTAAATAGACTTTTTTGTTTTCGGTTTTTTTTTTTTCAAAATAACTTATCAACTCGAGTGCACGTGAATAACAGTATCTAAGATTATCAGTCTGATTAGCTTTATAGGCCAATACACATAAATTAGACCACATCTCGAGCTCCACTAGCTTGTCGGGCCACGGCTGAGCCGAGTCTACATAACCAATTAGTTCTTTTATTCCAGGCGGTTCTTTAATTTCATGAGAATTTTGGCCTGACATTTTAAGATTTCGATTTAGAATCTCAACTCCAACCATACACTTTGTATATTTGTCCTGTATTCTTTCATTTACTTTGCTCAAGCCAAAATTTTTAATGCCCGATTGACAAAATTGTCTAGCCAAAACCCAATTTTTAATTAATGGTGATCTAACATTTAGTGCAACAACATCCTTTAGGTCGTCACCATTAGTGACCATTATGGCATATTCACATACTTCAAGAGCTTTTTTAAAATCCCCTCCAGCTTCTGTAGGAATGACAATCGGCTTAGTTGGAGCAGTTAATAATTGCTTTTTCTTATCAGCATTGGCATCGGAGACTATTGGAATTTGTAGTGGTCTTATTTGGTCTGGTGGTAGCCAATTTTGCATTATTCCTGATGACAAAGCTACACTAATAGACACTAACAGCTCTGGTTCACTTGAGTGATTAAATTTTTGTAAAAAGAGAAAAAAAAATTTTCTTTTGAAAATAAACTTACGTGTCATGACCAACTTTTTTGATGGCATCAAAAATTTCGGTCAACACAGGCACAATTTGATTATTTTTTCTTTTCTCAATTAAATGATGAAAATAGTTCCATAAATAAGCTCCACCTTGACAAACTAACCAGCTTTCTTTTAATTCAATGCCTATTTTGATACCTTGAAGAAAATTGTCTACAGCTTCTTTGCACAAACGATCTAGCCAGTCACAGTATTCTTTCCACTCTTTGTCATTTTCAAAATCTCGTTTATTCGTATTGGATTTTGTTTGATCCATTTCGGTTTCACTTTGATCTGCTAATTTTGCGAATTTGTGAGTTGAAGAGTCATGTGGAACTGGTGGTCTTGGTTTATCATAGAGCTCAATGCCTTCACCGCGTATGTACTGAATCAATGACTTAAAATTTAAAATTAAATAAAAAAATTATTTTTATTTAAATTAATTTTGATTTCGGGTCTTTTTTAAAGTAAATTAAAGGTGTTAAATTTTTAAATTTTTCATTTCTCTAAACAGGCTTTAAGAATGTTTCTTGCTGAAAATAAGAAGTATGATAAGACTTTTATTTTTGTCAACTTTTTTCCATCTTATTTTGATTATTGTTCAACTCTTTTGTGTCATTTTTCAAAAAAGAATGACACAAAAATTTTTTACTTTTCTCTTAATTCGGTATTTTGAATTTCAGAGACAAAAGAACAAAAATTCTTCCTTTTTTGATAAATCAAAATATACCAAAATAAAATATAACTAAAAAAAATACTGCAACCTAGTGCAACATACTTTATTGCATCTATTTTACCTAAAATATTTTTTTTTTGGGCAAAAAAAATCAAGTATCAATTTAAATCTTATTAATGTTTAATTTTTTGTCTTTTATTTACGCGATAAAAAATATTTAAGGTAAAAAAGATGCAACAAACTTTGTTGAACTAAATTGCAGCATTTTTTTTAAATTTATCTTTTTTTTTTTGGTATATTTTGATTTATCAAAAAAAGGAAATTTTTGTTTCTTTTGACTGTGATATTAGAAATTGAAAGCTACCTCTGCGAATATGAAATGAGCTTCGGCCAAGTTTCTCATCAGTTCGATGTCAAATAGACTGCTGAATTTATCTGTATTTTTCAAAAATCTTGTAATCAATTTATCATCATCATATAATAAACAAAAACGGCAGCTAACTCGACATATGTCCCATATTTGCTGTTTACGAGCAATTCTGCTCAAATCGTACCACAGTTTGAGTCTTTCTTTAAAGTCAAGCTTTATGATCAATTCCAGTTGAGGATTATCGCTTGACGAATTTGGGTTATTACGCAAAAAATTGCGTGCAAATTCATCAATTCTATCGGCCAAATGATCATCACTTTTTTTTACACAATTCTCGTAATTAAGCATCTTTTTGTTCAAAATGGCCACTTGATCTTCATTGAGCTTTCCGAATGCCTTGAATGTTTCACTTTCAAGAACATGTGTAAACTCGGTGGCTAGCAAATCTCCTGCACGCAATAGAAGTGACCTTGTGTTAATTTCTTTTGGTGTTTCATTTTTCTTGCTGTTCAACGATTCCAACAATTCGCCAATAGCTGGCTTTAAAACTTTATCCTTTGATTTTCCGCCTATTACACATTGTTCTAAAATCATGGCCACTTGATCTTCTATTCTCTCGGGCGGAAAGTAAAGCTCAGCCCTGAGCCTAAGCCGCTTAAGTCCGTGCTCAAGTTGTTCTTTGTAAATGTTTTCATCATCAAAATTCAAGGCTTTTAAAAAATGCTGCTCAGCTGTTTGAAGTTGTTCGATTTCTTCATCACACTTGGCCAATTCAAAGTGAACTTGGCACCGCAAAAGCCATTCCATGCTCTCAATCGCTTCAAGGCACTCAGCAACAAACTGTAGCGGACGACGTACATTAATTCTCAATCCCGGTTGTAAAAGAGCCAAACAAAAATTCCACTGCTTCAAACAGCCTAGTTGAATGAGCCGAAAATTTTGAGTTCGCAAAACGTTTCGAAGAGTTTCATTACATTTATTTATGCATTCAATTCTGATACGTATCATGTTCTTGCTAAACTTTTCTTGTTTGTGCTTTAATTGTTTAATTGTTTGTTCACATTCAATAAATTCAATTTCAAAGAGATTTTCTTCAGTTAAATTTTCATTTTCTTTTAAATAGCCAACAATTCGGGAGCAAAGATTTACATCTTCGTAAATTAAGCAAACATGAGCCAAATTTAATAGCAAGCCTTGTCGTTTTTTTACGTTCAGAGCATCATCTTTTATTTCAGTGCTCTCTGCAGTCATAAATTGGCTTTTGTTTCTCGCCTCAATAATTCCCTTTTTCTGCGGCAAAAGAATTCTATACAAATCATTTAGTTCTTTTTGAATGTAGTCTTCACTGCTTGGATCATCCGATCTAGCATTTTTTTTCTTTCTATTTTATTTATAAATAGTTACTTTTTAATTTATTAGAATTAAAAAAAAAAACTAAAAAAATCTATTTGAGTTTATAACTAAAATACGGCATATATTTTTTCTAGTAGCTAATTTACTTTTCAAAATAGCTAATTGAAATAAAAAAAAATATTTTTTTTAGTAGCTAAATTATTTCATATAATAGCTAATCTATTTTTTGATGTAGCAACTTTTTAATAATGATTTTGAGGTCTAATTTAAATAAATTGTCAACATGTAAGTGATAATCTGATTAGAACTTTTTCCTTTAAAAACAAAGATATGACAAGTTTCCAGCTTTAGATTTGGGTATTGAACAAAACGCAAAAAGGGGTAGACGTAAAAAAGCTTCTTCTGCTCTTGAAAGAAACTCAGCTGGTCCTTTAAATCCGGAATTGTTTAATAGACCAACAACATCAGCACAAGCAACCGCCGGTACAGCAAATAGTGAAACAAATGATAGTCAACCAGCATTAAATGATTTAACAAATCCAGCGGAATCATCCAAGCGTCCAAGAGGACGCCCAAAAAAAGTTAGAAATTAAATTTTTATTCGTTTTTTGTTAGCTTTGAATAATAAATATTTTTGTTTCTTTTTATTTTTTTTCTAAATCTAAGCGCCCAAGAGGTGGTCGAAAAAAGTTAAAAAATTAAATTTTTTCTTGTATTTTTTTTTTGCTATTAAAATATTTTTGCTACTTTTTCGAATATTTTAGCTACGAAAAAAAAAAATTTTTTGCTACTTTTTTTTTTATCTATTTTTCAAAAATAAATTAGCTAATAGAAAAAATATATGCTCTACAATACAAGTTCAAAGCTAATTTTTGCATTGTGAATTCCGGAGCAAAAAACAAAAATTTTAAATTAAAATTAACACTTTAGTTTTTTGTTGCAAAATTCATAAGGCCGTTAACTAGTAAAATTTTGAAAAAAGAAAAGTGACGCTACTTTTAAAAATAATTAAAATTATTACTTCATCAGTTTATTAATGGAACCCGTTAAAATACTTTTAATTCTTAATATGATTAAAAATCAGTTCAAAATCGCAAATAATATTTACAAAATACAAAAATTATAATTTAGAAAACAAAAATACTGAATATAGGGCTATTTTTTATTTAAATAATTTAATTGATAAAAAGTCTCAAATATATTTAGAACAAATTCATTTTTATTTTATCCGCAAATAATTAAACGCGTTTAATATTTCTAAATAACAATAATATCTAATTAAAAAACTAAAATACTCAATTAGGAACTAAATAAAAACATTTTAATTGTTTTGTTTTTAATGTCAATTACATTTGAATTTATAACTATTTTAATTTATTAATAAATAATTGATTAAAATAAAACTCTGATACAACCAAAAAAACAAAAATTAATTATTAATTAATCTCATAATTTTCAATTTTTTCTGTAATTTAAAAAAAGTTATTATTCGTTTATTTTTTTTTAATAATTACTTTTAAAAAATAAAGCTAAGAAAAATCATTGCTAGCAATAAATAAAAAATTTGATTCTAAATTCAGTATTTTAGTTTTTTTTTTCCAAAAAATAAATAAATTACTAATTACCGTAATCCCTCGTTCGATTATGCTGCACCACAAGTTAAGACACGCTTTTGGACCATGCACCAAAGTACATCT
>VANL01001340.1:0-14545 GCA_006352455.1 Brachionus sp. 'Tiscar' | reverse complement strand
TTTAATTTTCTTGATTGGAACAATCTTTTGCGAATAAAAGCCGAATTTATTCCCCAGCTTGATGGACCTGATGATACCAGCTATTTTGATACTAGATCTGAACGATATAATCATGATACTGATCCGGCAAGCGTCAATCTAAATCAAGTGTCATCTTTTCTTTCATTACCAATCGAACAACCTTTATACAAGATAGATTCTAGAACTAGCTTGAACAAATTAAATCCAAATGAAGATAAAATTTTGACCGAATTGCTAAATAAAAAAATGATGGTTAGCGAAAGTGAAAATAAAGATGGCTTAAACAGTGATGATGATACGGACAATGAACTATTTGCTAGTTTTTCTTCTTGTTCATCAAAATTTAGATTAAGCTCTATTTCTAATAATAATTCTCCAATTCTTTTTACCAATGAATCCTCAAATAATTTAAGAGTCAATGCTGATCTAGGATCAAATATGAGCATTAATTCCTTAAATAATCCCGGTTCTTTTGCCACTATCAATTCTTCTTCTATAAATAATTTAATTGATGATAAATCTAAAATGCCAAAATATGGATCGCTACCATTGGAAGCTGAAAGAGCTTGTTCTGACGAAATAAAATTAAAAACTAATCAAAATTATCATAAATTAGATTCATCGAATAAACTGTATCTAAAAGAAACTATCTTGTCCAATTCAACTACTTCTTTAGATCAAAACACCCTTAAAAATCTATCTTCGGCCGAAACTACTAAATCAACTCTCACTACTCCGGTAGCCACACCAACTACACCAACTAC
This sequence comes from Brachionus sp. 'Tiscar', assembly GCA_006352455.1. Classification (NCBI taxonomy): domain Eukaryota; kingdom Metazoa; phylum Rotifera; class Eurotatoria; order Ploima; family Brachionidae; genus Brachionus; species Brachionus sp. 'Tiscar'. The sequence continues at coordinate 13,760 of VANL01001340.1, read as the reverse complement.
TACAAACAATAAACTAAAAAATTTTTTACAACCAGTTCATCATAAAAACTCAAATTTAATTAACTTGATATCCAAATCATGTAAAGAAAGAGAAATTCATGAGTTAAAAAAGTCAATTCAAGTTAATAACTGTGCAAACAAACAAGAAGCATCTGTTTCAACTAATAAAAATTCAAATTGTAAATTAAATCGATGGTTTTCTTCGTTTGTTCCAAATAGCTCAAAAACTGTTGCAACAAATTCAGTCAAGAAAGAAAATCAAGGTAACAGTTTAGCAAAAACAAATCAGTCAAATAAAACTAATCTAAAATCAAAAGATCAGTTTAAAAGTAAGCTATTAAAAAAAATTTCTTGAATTTATTTTCAATATCTTTAATTTTAAAAAACAAGATAGTTTTTGGTAACTAATAGAATTTCTTATTAGGAAATATCTTTAATATAATTCTCTTGACTTAAAATTCTTTATTTGATTGATTTTTTTAGCGTTGGTCCACTAAGTTAAGATATTAAATCATAATCTTTATAATTTTTTAAACTGTCAAACAAACTACTTAATATATTTCTGCATTATACTTAGTTGACATTTAATTTAACAATATTGACACATTGTCAACATCATCCTGCAGATTTTAGCTTTTAAGCTTTTAATGACCAAGATTATTTTTTACCATCTTTGTAGGCTTTGCAGTAGTTCATTATCAACTGTAACATTTCATTGATATAGACATTTAATTTAAGAAGCAAATAACCAGATAATGAAATATTTGAAATTCAAGTACAAATTGAACAAAACCTTTTCCTTTTTTGATAGATTAGAATAAATTGTAATAAAGTATATTTAAAATAATTTTTCTTATGTAAAAAAGACTAAATCTAATTAATAAAATTTAAGTTGATTATTGATTTGATTTAACTAAAAAAAAATTTAGAAATTTCATTTTCAAAAAAGCTGCAAAAACGTAAGCGACATTACAATTATTTTTTAAATATATTAATTTATTCTAATTTATTAAGAAAGAAAAAATTTCTGTTCAATTTATTGAATTACGTATTTGAATTTGACAAAACCGGAAAGAACCTTGTATCAATTCAAAATAAAAATATAGGCTGTTTTGCCAATTTTCAACATTATGTATCCCCCAGTTTGAAAATTCACTAATTCAGTTAATTTTAATCAATTCAAAACTACGAGATTACATTGTGTTAAAAAAGGATCTCACTTCCCTAAATCAAGACCTGCTTACCTTTCATAAAATACACTTTAGGGAAAAACCCTATTAATTTTTGCTTCAACTTTACTCGCATTTTGATGCTTTACAGAATTACATTTGCATTTTTCCATAAGTTGGACAGTTGACTGCACTAAAACCATTTTTTAAAATTAAAAATTTAATTATTAAATTTCATCAATGATTTGTTTTCACTATTTCGAATTTAAGATCAATTATAATTATTACTAATATTTTAAATAAAAAAGAACCAAATTTAAATACTTCAATTACAAATCGAGTATCCAATCTAACACCAAAACCAAAGCCAGTTCTAAATAGCAATCAAGCTACTTCTTTAAATAATAGCATGATTAATTTTCAAAAGTATCACCCACAAAATCAATATTCATATGCTCAGATAAAACCAGAAATTAATGATTTTTCACCACTAATGGAAATGATAGAGACCGGAGCTAAAGGTCCCGAAATAATCGTAAAAAGAAGTTCCCGCGGATTTGGCTTTGTTATACGTGCTATAAAAGTTTTTTATGGCGATTCTGATTTTTATACTATTCAACACTTAGTTGTACAAATTGATCAGCAGGGCCCAGCTTTCGGCAGTGGTCTCAAAATTAATGATATCATTACTCATGTAAACGAAGAAATTGTTTGCGGTAAAATGCATTCAGAAATTGTACAGTTAATGATGGCAAGTTTGAATAACATTCTTAATCTAAAGACGGTGCCATTTGATCAAACAAGTATTAAAACAGGAGGAAGAAAAAGGTCTCCATCAAAAAAAAATTTTATAGTAGGCTACACACCAGTTCATTCGCATCAATTATGCTACAATATTACACCAAAAGATTTAACTAGTAACATTAATTTAACAAATTCATTTATGGTTTGTAATTTTCAAAATTACTATAACCCATTTGAAAACCAAATATTTTGCAATCCGATGCTACCGGGTTTTAGTGTATTGTCAAATCCAAGTACTAGAAATAGCTCCACATCATCACTTGTCTCGACGTCAAGTCGAAGAAGTCTTGGAGCGACTGTTAATGACTTATATTCCTATAATGGAGGACTTTTGCAAACAACTCATTATGCTCAAAATTTTGCGTCGCCTTTTTTGCCACCACAAGTACCACATCCTTTACATGTAAATAATTCACAAACTTTTATCGCTCCGTGTCAACCTGTTGCTCAAGAAAGAAAAAAAGTTCCATGTTTACGACGTAAATTAAGTGAACGTTATGCTAACGCTCACAAAAGCGAACTTCAGCGACAATTTCAGCTTCAAAATCAAACTCAGCATTCTTCATCCTCTTCTTCGTCTTCATCATTAAATAATTCTTTAAATCTTAAACAAAGGGCTAATTTGTCACCAAAAATTTATTCGACTAATTTAACTATACCTAAAAAAGAAACCGAAGGAAGTTTTAAAAAAGTTGAAAAAAAAATCAAATAATGTAAAAATGAGTATAATTTTTATTCTTTTTGCTCTAGAAAAGTTTAATGTATGAGAAGTGTTTTTCCTTTAGGATTTTTTTCAAAAAATTGAAATTTATTTAGATTTTTAAAAAATTTTTCCTTTATTTATTATTATTATTATTATTATTTCTTTTGATTATACGATTAATAAGAACTGCCAATTATAATGACATAAACTTTTTTCAATTTATATTTTAGACTTGATCATTTTTCGATCAATTCTTTTTTGAAACTTGTATTTAAAATAAAAAGATATATTTTTTCTAGTTGCAAGATAGTACTAAATAAATATCTATATTCAAAATCTGAGTTTAAACTCTTGGATTTCCTATTCTAATCAAAATAAAAATGTAGTTTATTTTTTTTTAATTTTTTTCTAAATAAAAGTTTTAATGAAATTTTTTATTTTTTCCTTAAATTTGATAAATATAAAAATAAAACAGCAAAAGATATAATATTTGGTATTTCTAACTAACTCTAATTATTTTTTCCAGTGCACATTTTATTACATCAGCCTCATAAAATTAAAATAGAGCAAAAAATACGCTGACAGTTTAATATTTTTGAAGATTCTATGATAAATTTACACATAAAATTAAATCCTTTTTTGAAACTTTAATTGATTTGAATAATGGAAATATCTAATGATTAGAATAATTTGTTAAGACCGTATAATTTAATCAAAAAACATTCGATTTTTGCACTTGATTAGTTTGACCCTGTTTGTTACATAAAAATTAATTAGTCCCAAATTCTTAAAATTGATGATATTATATTCGTTAACTGACTTTAAAAATTAAATTTAAGAGTCGTTAGGCCTTCTGAGATGACAAAAATTTTATCAAGTACTTTAGCTAATTCAATGATCAAGAATTATGCTCGACGGTACCAACTTCCTTATAAACCGTTTAGTCAAAGACTGAAATATGCTAAGAGTGGATGCAGTCGATGCTCAATCAAGCGATATTTTTAAAGCAAAAATAGACAAATACTTTACAAATAAAACTTGCACATAATTTGTTATCTGATTTTACGCTTTTAATGCGTAGCAATAAATCACTTTACTTTACCATACTATAAATAATAAAATTTAGAAGAAAAATTTTTTTTTCACTGCATCACAGCTATAAAGACGGCTAACGCCATTTCTTCTTAATTCAACAAATCACTACATTTTCAATTAATATTTTTAATATTCCCTTAAATTTTTAATGTTTGATAAAATATTCTAAAATCTAAAAAAAGTTTTAAATTATTTTAATTAAAAAAAAATTGATTTAAATTAAAAATTAAAGTAAGAAGCCTGCTAAACAAAATTTTATATTAATATTTTTGGAAAAATATTAAAACTTTTTAGAAGAATAATTTTCTTAATAATGACGCATACAATGAATTTAATTGAAATATGATGATATAAGTATTCAAAGAATAAAACCAGATAATGTAGTGAATAGAAATTTTATTTAAAATTTCACAATTAAAAAAATATTTTAAAATCAAACACTTTCGAATGCCACACTTGATTCACCCCTTATCCAAAACGCTCCTTCATTAGCATAGTGTTTTAGCTTCTCGTAAGTTTTATCACCAGTTATGTTTACTAATGCTGAATTTGATTCTAAATTAGCTACCATAAGCTTTATAGTTTCTAGTTTTGACTCTAAACTCGGTTTATCGAGTTCAATTGTTCTATTAAGCAAATAGCCATCAAGAAAGGTTTCTTCACAATTAAATTTATTAGGAGTGAACAAAAGAAGTAAACCCCACTCTGTTTGACTTAATGCTTTAAAGTATAAATGAGCTGATTTTCGATTTTCGGCAAATGGTTCCTTTGCATAACTCAGACATAAATTAAAAAAATTCTCATGAGAAATCAAAGATGTGACATGCTCATAAATTTTTTTTGATAAATGAATCCATTCTGATGTTATCCAGTGGGAATTTTTCCATTTAATATCAGCATCATCACAATCAAGTAAAGAAGGGTCTGGTGAAAAAAGCTCGCACAAGCATCGCAAAGCATTAGTCTTTATTCTATCATTGATGCAATTTTTTGTTATCCATAGCAATCTTTGCAATAGCTGTTCAAAGTTATTTTTATAATTATCCAAGGTAAATTTTTTGACTAAATTATTCTCAAATAGATAGCTAAATGTTTCTATGGCAAAGCTAATATTTTCTGAGTGTTTGACTATATTTTCATCTTGACCAATCTGAAATAAATAATTGAAAAATTCAGGGAAATGCTCTTTTGATTCTTGAGGTCGTTCTCTTGTCACATGAGCAAATAGCTTGATAATTGATGGCAGTAAAAGAGCAGATTCCGATTCAGGTGAATCACTAAGATAATTAATCAGATTTCTCAGATATCCGTACTTAAGAACATAATAATATCCGTGTGAGGGAATTACCAAATCTCCTAAAAGTTCAATACAATTTAATTGACTTAGTATATCTGAGGTATTATTCAAAAAATAATTTATTTTCTTGCTTAAGTTGTACTTTTCCTCAGATATGCTAATCAAGTGATTGTCCGATATTGATCCAAGACGAATAAACAATTCCATAACACGGAAATTAAGTACTGAATTTTGGTTGGACACTTTTTCTAATGAGTCAAGTAAATCTTGATTATCATCGAACACTGAACATGTGAAAACATGAACTTTTCTTTGATCTTGTTGGAATTTGGCCTCAATTTTATTAAATCGGACTGTCAAAAAACAAATAAAATCAGACAAAATATTCGCATAGCTAGAAGCTGTATTCGGAATTTGCTGCACAAACAAAACTAGAAGCTTTTTCAATTTGGATATTAGTTCTTCTCGAGATTGTAAATTTGAATCAATATTTGATGAGTCTGTCAAGAAGGTATTTAAACTCAACTTTTTTTTTAATGAATTAGCTTACCTAATTGTTTTGTAAATTCAAGGAAACATTTAACACAAACATGCTTTACTTTTTCATCAAGATTTTGGGTCAGTATAAAAGCTACTTGATCATAAAAAGAAAAAACCAAATCGTTTAAAGATTTTAAAGAATTGAAAATTCTTTCAATGATTTCATATGCTTCAGGATAGTCGACGATTCCTCCCGATTCGTCGAGATTTTTTGTCCAAATATTAAGAGAAAATAAAGTCTGAAAATTGACTGGGTTTTTGACGAAAAATTCTCTTATCTCATCATTTTTCATTTGATTAGAAATAAAATATTTAGCCTGAGAGAGTAGTTCAGATTTTTGTTTGAATGAACTAGCAGTCAGTATATTGTCAAACAGTTCAATAAGCTTGCCAATTTCTTGAGAAGTCATTTTTAGCAAAGGCTTAAAATTTATTAAATTTTAAATAAAGTATTTCCTATCCTTTTAAAAAATGTCTATATAAAGAATTTTCAAATAATTTATTTATAAATTCATATATTTAATTTAGAAGAATTTTTGTTTTGCAATGTTTCATATGAATTTTAAATTTATAATTCTATTGTTCATTTCAATATTTTTGGTTGTCTTGAAAGTTTAAATGAAGAGGAAAAATTCATTTTGTGCTAAGATTGTTTTTTTTTTAGAAATATTATTTGAATAAAATTTATTCTGTTTCAAGTAAATGGGTTTTAAAATAAAATTAATAAATTCTAAATGTTTCACAGTTTTCAATCTAATTTAAAAGGTAGAAAATAAAATTTTACACAAATGTTCATATTAAATTTTATTTTTCTAAGTTTTTGTTAATTTTATTTGTTCATAAACAATTAAATAATATCGATTTATTATATAAAATTCAAAATGAATTTTAAAAGGATTTCATTAGTGTTTATTTTAAGACTTAAAATAAACTTAAAATAAACACTAATGCAAAAATGTTTGAAAAATGTCTTATTACTGAGTGAATTTAAATTTGATAGAAGATTTGACTTTCATAATGAAAAGCTGGCAATCAAAATTGCATTCTCTCTATTACAGTTATTTGATCGATTTTTTCTTAAAGATTAAATCGAAAAAGTTTTAAAATGATAATTTTTAAATTGAAATTGGTGAGAAACAGAAAAATTAGTTTGTTAATTCCTATTATAGCTATTCAAAGACTAAATCAATACTTTTTTGTATTTTTTAATCAGTGAAACAAAGCCCCCAAAAACTAGTTTTTTTTTTCTTCTAAAGACAGATTTTTCTAATCAATCAATAGTTGGTCAGTTTTCTTTTTAGCAAAATTAAGTCTATTTTTAGACGATTTTGAAGTAAAAGCTTTCCTATCATATGGTTAATTTTAATAAGCTTATCTATCTATAGAAAAACATGATATATCAACCAAAATTTTAAAATTCAAATTAATTTTTAGCATATAAAAAAAAATAATCAGATCAAAAATTAATTATTTACACGATTTATTTTATGAAATAATAACTACAACAACAGCAAAAATATGGACGAAAAATATCAACAATTTAACTAAAGTAACTAAGTTTTGTTCTTATTTAGAATAAAAATAATCTAAAATAATTCCCAACAAAAATTTTACTTAGATTTAAACTCCTCTGCAAAAAATCATTTTTTAACATACCCAATAATTTGATGAGTTTTCTGCTTGAATACTAAAACAAAATTAATTTATTTAGCACATTTTCATGACATAGTGCGTTCAAAAACAATATGGTACGAAATTTTTAGGTCGACTGGGATTAATTTATCTACACTACATTAGAAAAAAAATTATTTGTAAAAGAATTATTTATACAAAAAAGAGAGTAATTAAATTAAAAATAAAATTTTTATTTATTAGAAGATAACTCAAAACAAAACCCAAATATTGTCAAAATGTCAATAGATTTTCAATTTGATGCTAACTGTCAAGACTAATTCTAAACAAGTTGACTGCTTCAAAATTTGATATTATCAACTTATAATTTAAGAGTAAATATTTATTATAGAAACAAAATATTCTATTTAAATTTGATATAATATTTATAAGACTTTATTGAATTTAATTCATTATTTAATTCAATGAATTTCATTCTAGCATTAATTTCATTAAAAGATATATTTAATTCTTTTACATAAATTTCTAAAAAAAAGTTTTTCTTAAATGAATGTACGTCAAACAAGCTTATTTACAGTACAAACTTTATTAATAATTAATAAGACAGCTTGATTCAATTCTAATAAATTTTTTTCTGTGGTTAATAACTTAAAAAAATCATCATGTTTTTAAAAAACCAAATTTCGATTTCAAATAGCTAAGAATTAATTCATTTTAATTTAAAAATTTTAGTAAGAATTTCTTATTATTGAGGTCAATTTTTTTCCAAAAATTATGTTCAAATTTGAATATTTAAAAAACATATAGAAAATAGCGTTTTTAAGTTTTAAGATAAGAAGATATTTGCCCTGATTGATTGGATATTATTTTTATTTTTGAATGTGAATCTAGAATAGTTTTAAATTAAGCATTTCATAAATCTTAATTGGAAATTATATAAAAATACTTGAGATTTCGCATTTAAAAAAAATAGGGTTTTGATAATCTTGGCTTTTTTTCGGGGTTTCCATAAAAATTAAAATCAAAAAAATTCCTAATTTGTTTAGCATTTATTTTGAAATATATGAATAGAAAAAATATTCAATATTAATTTTCAATTATATCCAGTTTTAGAGGAAAATCTTAATTGCCTATTTTAATAGATTCATTATATATTAATATTGATTATTTTTTTAAATCTAAATTTAAAGCAATTTTAATAATCAAAATTTCGTTTGGTTACAATTAGCTAAATTTAAAGAACTATTTAAAAAAAAAAAAATTATTTTTCATTAGTAGCAACTTTCACACTGGTCTATCTTTAGTTGGTATTTTATTTTTTAAAAACTTTACTTCTTGGAAAAAAATTTAAAACTTTCTAATTTATTTTTCAGTGTCATGTAATTTATGATTTTATTAATTAGATTTTTATTAAAATTTTTCCAGCATTCAAATATCAGCTAAACTTTTTTAAGGAATTTTTAAAATTTATTTTTCTAAGCAATAATAAAAGGATAAATTTAGCCTTGAATCGATTTTTTATGAAAAGGTGACATTAATTTTTTTTTCAATATGTCAAAATAAATAATTGGACTATTTATTCGAACAAGGTTTGCAAATTATAATATATTCATGATAATTTCGAAATAATCAAATTTTTTTGTGTAAATGTTGAATGCTTAATCGTTATCTATATCAATTGTAGCCATTATTACAGGTGTTTAAAACATACTTAGACAAATCGAGTGATATTCTAATTCAAACTCTGAGGTGTTAAAATTTGTAAGTCACTTAAAAATTAGTATAGTAAAAAAATGGAACAAAAAATTACAGTCTAAGATTTTTTCTCCTCTAAAATAATTTATTTTCTAAGAAATATACTTCAAAAATGTGATATAATTCTAATTATTAAATTATAATTGTTCCTAGATTCAATATGAATTAAAATAATTTATTAATTTTTTATTAGCATTCAACGTAAGCTAAGTTTAAAATAATCATTAAAAAATTTTATCTAATTTAAAATCTATATATATGTTTAGATACAACTTTTATATATAATGGAAGTTATTTTGTCTTTAAGAACTCTTAATTTATTTTTTCGTAATCGTAAATTAAAGGAAAATGATTTAATTGAAGAAATCAAATAATCTTTTTCCCTAGCTTTAGAAAGTACAAAAAGGTATATTTTTGTAGGACAAAAATATTTACGATTTTTCTGTGAACATAAGAGATTTTTCATGAAAGATTAATGTGAATAAAATATCGGAAATAGCAATATCGACAAAATAAAGCAAATATTTGTTAATGACAGCTTTTCCCTGGAAAATATGGTTAAAGTAATAAATTATTTTTTTCAATTTAAAGAAAATATATTGGGAAATAACTTTAAATTATTTGAATATAATATTGATTCAAAATTATTTTAGAATTTTTTAAAACTTTTTAATTTAAAAAAATCTTGATATATAAGAAAATATTAAGTCTATTCAATAGTATAAATGATAGCGTACATTTTCTGGTGATTTTTTAAAGTTTTTTGTTAAAATGATTTTATTTTTCGTATAAAATTTTGAGTGATTCTTGTCTCAAAAATAATTTTTTTAGTCAATAGCTCTTAATTTAATTTAAATCAATATATTTTTATAATGCTTAAAAAAATTTTAGTTAACATTTCGAGTCTTACGCTTTTCTTAATAAGAATAATTTTAAATTAAGATTTAAAAATTTTATGAGTTTCTTTTTTTTGAAAAAGAAATTTAATTTATATTTTACACTCAGTTTGAAACAGATATCACGAAATAAATTTGAAACGGATAATTTGAAAACAATATTAAATATAATTTTATCGATTAAGACGCCTTCTTAAAAATCGATTCAAATTGCAAAAGCTTAGTTTACACCGGATAATAGAAAATAAGTCAAGTTTTTTTAATTAAAGGGTCATCGACGTCCAATAAAATAAAACAGGAATTAGCATAAGTGGCTTAAAATAAACTTGAAATTTTCAATAAATATTTAGTAGTTTGAATAAATGAAGCTTTATGAACTTGTTGTTGCATTAAGAAAATCCTAAGCATACTTTGCTTTTTAGTTCTGTTAAATATTATGATATAGAGTTAAGTTTAATACGAATAAAATTTGATATTCTAATTTAATCATTATAGTTTTTGCAATATTTGAACAAATATTCAATTTCCGAAAAAAAAAAGAAAAGTTAGTTTTTATTTTATCTAAAAATATTCTGCTTCAAGCTGGCATAAAAGGCTTTGAACATAAGCAACAGGCAATTAGGAAATCTATAAAATAGATTCATAATTCAATTTTTTAATAATTTTAAACTCGAAAAATTAGATAATTCTTAAATTTATATTTTAGATCAGAATTTATGAGTTTATGTTTTGAAAATATATATAATGCATTTCCAAGTTCCACATTTAACAATTAGTGTGTGGTAAAGTTTTTAATTTTAAATTTTGGAATATTGACATTGAAGTCAAGTTTAATTTAAAAAGCAATCAAGTAACAAAATTTTCTAGTTATGTAATTTATATTTTATGCTCATTTTCAAAGCTTGATTCAACAAAAAGTTCTCTCAATTTAATCTAAACAAAACAGAATAATTTCATATTTAACTTTTTCTGGTTAAAAAAATAACTTGAGTATAATAGGCCTTGAGCAAAGCTTAATGAATAAAAATAGCAAAACAATTTAAATTCTTGCCTTCATGGGATTCAGTGTTGTTTTTTTTTTAAATTTATTTATAAAAAATTGTAGCAAACTAAAATTTGATTGTTGCATTTAAACCAACAATATCACCTAAAAGCTTATGTGTACATCGTAATGAAAAACTTTAGAAATTTATAAAATTCTAGGGCTTTTGATTTTCAGATAAAAATTTTCTGCTTAGAAAAAAATTAGAAAACTAGAAAAAGTTCTTTTAGTTCAATGAATCATTGATTTCAGCTTGAGATTAGAACGATAAAGTTAAGCATTTTATTAAATTTTGGAATTCTTTAGTAATCAATACACTTTTTGAGTCTAATTGAGATTAGAAAAAAAACAAACTAAAATGCTTTTAAAATAAACTTGATTCAAGTTCAGACTTAAGCAGCTTGGCTACAACAAAAGTCGCACCACGAAACAAAATCAAATAGCTTCAGGACTAATTTGCTTTGATAAAATTTTTTGACAACTTGATATCCACTAGACACCAAGTTAAAAAATTTTAAAAAATTTTAATTGCAAATTTTTAACATATGAGCCATTGTTAAAAAATTTGCATTGATGCATAATTTATGTTATAGCACAAGAATCTATACAAGCTAAATCTAAACCCAAATGTTAATGATTTTAGAGTTGAAGTTGTTTCTCTATTTTTTTTTTATGTTTTCGCGATAAATGCTTTTAAATAAAAGTGCTTTGAACACAAAAATAAACCAATTGATTAGGAAAGCAATTTGGTAAAATTTTAATTTCCGAAATATTTTTGATTTACAAAAGTATTTTCAACTTAAAAAAGTGAATCGATTAGATTTTTTTGTATTGTTTTAGATTTTAACAGCCTAGATGATTTAATTATAATCATTTGAAGATTTTTATTTTTGGACACAGGATCCGGTCGAATTTGCCAAAATTTGAAAAAATGACAGCTTTGTGAATAATTTAAGTCCAAATTTGAACACGATAATTTGAATAAATTTGAATAATGCTCAATAAATCAAATAACGAAATCGAATTATGTTCAAAAGCCTTCGAGACAAAGAACGAATGGTCAAAAAATGGATCAGATAATTCAAAAAAGCTAAACCGTTTGTCAAACAAAAGCAAACTTAATTCAATTTTGAACCGAACTCTTAGTGATTCTATTTTGAATAAAAAAAGCACTAGTCTATCGCATACATTTCAGTCCCATAAGGTTTGTTTTATTATTATTTGTTAAAATTCAAATTATTATTTTTTTATTTCAAATAAGATAAAATTATGAAAAAATATTTTTAATTTTGAAAAATAATCTCTGATAGCTAAAATTAAATTTTTATTAAGAAAAATTTTTTTATTTTAAAATTGTTTTTCAAAAATAAAAAATCGACAACTTTGATAAGAAAAAAAATTACAAATATGATTTTTGATGTTTTAATTTAGAAATGCAATCAATTAAAAAATTTGAAAATTAAAAAAAAAAAGTTTATTTTAAATTAAAGTTTATTTAAAAAGTTTTTTTTTTTTAATTTCTTGGTTAAAACTCAACTCAAATATTAAAAATTAATTTATTAATATTTTTAATTTTCTTTATTTTAGAGAGAATTATGTTTATCAAGAAAAAACAGGTAAGAAATGCAGTTAAATTTCGAAATATTTTTTAATTTTAATTTTTATTTAAATTTTAAGTACTAATCGACGATCAATTTTATTCCACCCCTGCTCAACAGCGTTGAACACGTCATGCAATACCGGTTCTCCTGCACCGCCGAGTCCTTCGCTTCTCCAAGTCCAGTCGCCAAACTCCAACTTTTTCGGTCAGTATAATTATAGAAATAAGCTAAAATATCATAGAAGCAGTTGGTGCATTTTAAACAATAATCTTGCTGGTGGACTAAATACGAATCAAATCGATTCTACAATACCGGTGCCAACTAACGAAAACTCATCATTTCCTTGTTCCCTATCTTCATCTCTTTCACCATCTCCAATAACCATTTTGAACAATCACGCTTCAAATAGTAATCTAAATGGTGCAAAAAACAATTTGAAACCTTTATCTTCACCCAAGTTACAACTCACCCCAGCTTCTTCAAACGGACCTGGTAAATATCCAAAATCATATTGATATTAATGTTAGTTTTTAAAATTATGTTCATTAAGTCTCGCTCTCAATATCAAGCAAAAATTTAGACAGTCGCCGGTGGTCATTTGCATCGATAAATTCAAATTCGTCATCCGGTTATGGAGGGGCCAATACGCCACCAATTATTAATACACTAGCTCCTAGTTTTCCACAAAGCAGCAAACAAACACCATCAATTCCTATATGCTCATCTTCGTCAAATAATCTAACCGACAACTCCAACCCGTCTTCATTTTCATCAAATGATAAACTTTTATTGTCAAAGCATAAGTCTTTTTGTGAAAGAACTACCAAAGAAAAAAATGTGAATGACAGTATTCAATGTAATAAGCGTTCATCCATTCGTAAGTTAAAAATATTAAATTTCTTTGTTTTAGTATAAATAAAAATTTAATTGAAGTTGAACGTAGAAGTCGTCTAAGTAGTTCAAATGAAAGTAGTCATTTGGATGATTCGTCTGATGTAGGTTTTTCATCGCCAGTTTCTTGCTTTAGGCAAAGAGCCCGCAGTTTAAGGTAAGCAAACTAAAACAAATTATATAAAAATTAACGATTTATTTTAATTAAATTAATTAAGTTGCAGCCCATCGAAAGGCTTAAATGAATCAGATATGGCACCGACAGAAAAATTTAAAGAAAAATTTCCGAAAGCATGCAAACAATTGGAAGAAAATCTTCAAACATTTATCGATGT
>VANL01001339.1:0-14549 GCA_006352455.1 Brachionus sp. 'Tiscar' | reverse complement strand
TCTGCAAAAAGAAGAGAGTATTGGCTATTAGTCTTATTTCTTTTAGGTATGTCATTTATGAAAATGCTGAAAAGAAGAGGACTAATTACTGATCCTTGTGGAACTCCTGCTTTAATTAAGTATTGGTCACTCAAATGTCCGTTTACTTTTACTATAAAAGATCTGGAATCGAGAATGATCTGATCCACATAATAAGATAAAGAGGAAGATTAGTTTTAATTAGCTTTCAAATTAGTCCATCATGCCAAACTCTATCAAATGCTTTAGAAATGTCAAAATATAAAAAGCAGACTTTTTTCTTTCTATTAAAAGACTCTGCTACTTTTTGTATAAGAAAATAAAGATTATCCGCTGTGCGTCTGTTTTCTAAATCCTGATTGCTCATTAATAAGTAGGTTATTTCTTGAATAAATAATACGTTCAAGTAATTTACCAAGGCAACTTGTCATACTAATAGGACAATAGTCAGAATTGTATATAATGGGCAAAAATTTGATTTTCGGCATTTATTGTTTTTTATAGATAAAATTTTCAATTAGTATTAACTTCTTATATTATTATTTTCTCGTAGTATTATTTTTTTGTAGTATTAAAGTCGTTAAGTATTAAATTCGAAAATAAGGATTTAGATTTAATTTTAAAATAAGCATTTAGTATTAATTTCTTATTTAAGAATTTAGTACTAAAATGATAGCATTAAATTCATTTAGTACTAGATTACAGTCAATCAAATCGTCAGAGATAATAAGACAGGAAAAATGACAACCTTTCTGAAAGCAGGAAAAGTCGCGTGTAAGAATTCCAAGGCTAATGCTGATTTATTTTTAATTTCACAATGCCTTCTTGTCAAAGGATACTGGACAAATCGGAAAAAAATCCAAATGATGATTTAGAGGATAATGATTCTTCTTTAATTGAAAATGAAAATGAAAGTATATCTGATAGTGAATAAAATAAAATATTGAAAAATAAAATTTTTAAGTTAAAAAATTAATTATATAGTCAATTAATGTTTTCTTTGTTTACATTCTTTCTTGGTCTCCCACGTGGTCTTTTAGGAGCAGCTTGTGAGGTGTGAATAGCAGCTGAATTATTATTCCTTGATTTGGTTGTTTGACGCGTTGTCCTTGGGGTTTCCTCGTTTAAAATTACCTGAGTCGGGCTCGGTTGAAACATAACATGCGTTTGAGTAGGTTGTGGAAACTGCACATAATTTGGAGTACTCTCGTTCCAGAGAGGATTTACATTTTTACTATGTTTTAGACACTCAAATAAGTTTAAGAAAAAAATTTTTTTCAGGTCGACGGTCCAATTACATGGGGGTACTGGGGGTCAGAAACAGCTACATAACCTTTTTTTTTGTTTCTCAGGACTGTCAGATAAATTTTTAGTGGAATAACCTAACCAGTATTTTTTTTTGAATTCATCTTTTATTTCTGAACATGCTTAAAAAAAATATTTTACAAGCCTTAGAAATGACCGAGATACTGTCATTTTAAGTAATAAGCCTAATTAGACTTTAAGCTCATATAACTTTTGAAAGAATGGTTTGATTTCAAAAATTTTGACATTTTTGGATTCAGATCGTCAAGATCTTTAAAAAGATATCATAAAATTAAAAATTTGGATTTTTTCCAAATTGTCCAGTATCCTTTTTTAAATCCCTTTTATTTTTTCTTTTGACAAGATAGATTTAAAATTTTGTTTCTTAGTTTCTAATTTTAGAATTTGAAAAAATAATACAGAAATCTTTAGCTTTAAATAATACAAATAGTTTTCATTTAATTTAGAAATTATTTTTAAAAATTCCTATTGTCTAATTTAGTAGATAAGATCATGACTGCAATGGTTTTTGTGCTAGGCATAAAAAATAAAGGACATTTTTGTGATTATTGCTTTAAAAAGTAACCTTAAATTCATTTTTTTCTGGTCTTAAATGGCTTTAAAAGACGCGATTATTTACATGACTGTCCCGGGTGCAATTTTATGCATTACTGTGATCGTAATTGTGAAAAAAATGACCAAATTCATAGAAAAAATGCCAATTATCCAACTGAGTGCGGTTTTTTTTCTTCCAAAAAAGAGTTTTTAAGCACAAATTTTCAAAATGATTTACTAAGACTTTACTTGAGAGTTCTAATCAAAGTAAAGGTAAAAAATCATTCAATTTTTAAAACAATTTCTAAAAGATTTCAAACCTAGTTTTTCGAAGATGAAGATTCGAGAAAATTTTATGATTTTAGTTGGGGTATTTTAAAATATTTATTTTAATTGAGAGTCCAAAATATTTTTGCATTTTTTTTCAACTAGATAATTTGTTGATTAAAAATTCAATTTTAGAAAGCGAATTTAAATACTTTAACCTATTGATAGAAGAACTAATGGGACCAGGATTTTTGTCCGAAAATTACATTGGGACAGAATTAATTTCTCTTTACTGTAAGACCATTAATCTTAGAATAGAAATTGAAAATGAAAGTGAAAGTGAAATTGTTGGCTATGGAATTTATCCAAACTATCCGATTTGGATAAAAAATTCGACAATAAAATTTGATGGAAATAAAATCCTTGAAAAATCGCCTTTTCTTCATAAACCCCAAATAGCTTGTAAATACAAGACTGAGAATGAGAGAGAAAAATTTTTCATGGAAAATTTTGATTTGGACTGTGATTGTAAAAAATGTCACAAAGTATCTTCATTTATCAAAATTTATTGAACTTAATTTGTCAATTTTTAAATTTAAGTTAAAAAAATATTTGAATAGATTATGTGTTCTCAAAATTGAAGATAATTCTGATGTTGATGATATTCTCAAATTGTCAATAAAAATATCAAACATGTTTTTGCAGTCTATTGAAGTAAAACAAACATTTGAAAAATTCAAAATAGACCGAAAAAAGTCTCAAGAAGGAATTCAAAAGCTTAAGATTATTTTCGCTAAACATGAAGATAAGAAAGATGAAAAACTTTTTGGATGGTCCTTGAGGGATTCAAATGCTAATTCAATTTTTATTGATGAAAAATTTAAAACAAAGTTAACTGAGTTGAAAAAACATAGCTCAGAAAATAATGACAGACAAGTTGACTTGATCGTTTTTTTTATTTCAATAATAATATTACACGAATTGGCTCATCTTTTATTCAGATGGTCAGGAATTGAAAAATCTACTCAAATTTTTAGAGAAGCTGGTGACTATTTAGAAAAAGGAATCTTTAATGGAGTTGTTCATCTACTTGTACGTCCTGCATCAACTGGTTGGAATGAAAATTGTGAAATTTTGGGTTAATTTAAACTAGAATTGTTAATTAAATGCGAAAAATAAAAAAACCTTATTTAAGATCTTGTCTTGATGGACTCTGATTCTTTGGGATCTTTAATAAATGCACTTCCTTATGAAGATTATATAAAGAAAATTTGTTATAATAAGATATCTGACCCCAATGAGTTTATTTTGCCAAAATGTATTAAAATAGAAATGCCAAAAGATTCCGTATGCCAGAAAAATAGTTTTATTAATTCAAATAGTAATCAGGACATGTATGATGATTGGAATATCAAAATGATGACTTATTTATATAACGATCCAAAAGTTAGGAAGTGTCGAATCATTGATCCATCAGAAAGATAAACTTATTTTTAACAACTTTTTCAATGCTGTTTAGCTTTCATTTGATAAAATTGAATTAATACAAAATCTAAAACTTAATTGGTTCTGCAACCAATACAATGTTGGACACACTTGGACAAAGGAAATATAAGTTCCAAAAAATTGCACAATTTTTTTTATATGTTTATTTAGTAAAACTTGATAAAATTAATAGAATTTTTTTTTCAAAATTTACAAAGCCAACTCTCTTCTTCAAATTGATAAAAAAATACATGATATTTAGTTTTTTCACTCAGCTGATAAATTGACCATAAACTTTAGTGTCTGTGAATCTATATAGCCTAAAAAACTTACAAATAAAAAATGGGCAAAACAAACGCTACAAATGAAATTAAATGTTAGATAATTGGTTCCAAAATGAAAGACTAAGAGTTGGAGATAAATAGCTCTTGCTTGCAGAAAAAAAATTGTACAATATCATGCTTATCTGAGCTATTTGGTATATTGGTTTCTTGTGAAAATTTAATTTAGTGCATTAACCCATTTAGGCAAATAGGTAATTTTCGGATCTTTTACAAAAACATAAATTTTTACCAAATTGATGAGGTCCTATAAAAAATGTAATGTTATTTTCTGAATCCTTGATATTT
Organism: Brachionus sp. 'Tiscar'; assembly: GCA_006352455.1. Classification (NCBI taxonomy): domain Eukaryota; kingdom Metazoa; phylum Rotifera; class Eurotatoria; order Ploima; family Brachionidae; genus Brachionus; species Brachionus sp. 'Tiscar'. The sequence continues at coordinate 10,290 of VANL01001339.1, read as the reverse complement.
TTTCTATCTATAATGTTGTTTTTAAGACAAAATTTTTATTTTTATTTTGCAGTAAAATTCAATCAAAAAAAATTCACCCCATTCAAACATTAAATAAATGCCCAATCTTACTATAATGATTAAATTAAATTTTTAATAAAAAAAATTAATTATTTTAGTTTAAAATATTTATCAAGTCTGTTTTTAAATTTATTCTTGGATTTTGCATTAGCAACTTCAACTGGTAATTTGTTCCACTCGTTTACAACTCGATTTGTCAAGAAGCTATTTCTATCTTTAATTCTTGTCGATTGTTTGGTCAATCTTCTTGGATATTCTCGGATTCCTTTTTGGAATAGGCGCTCCAGACTGCTGCTGCATACTCTAGATGTGGTCTAACAAACGAAACGTACAGCTATTTGAATTTACTAAAGGACCAGCATTTGAAGACTTGCTTTAATTGACCTAAAACTGCTTTAGCTTTGTTAGCTGCTTGTGCCACTTGATGAATCCATTACAGATCTTTCTCAACTCTTGTGTGGATAATTGGTAATTTGTTCACTGATAATTCGATTCCGCTAATAGTTTTATTTTCGAAGAACACAAATTTACATTTGTCTTCGTTAAATTTCAGTTGCCAATCATTCGACCATTTAACAATCCTGTCAATGTCTGTTTTAACTGTTCAACGTCAAAACGATTTCTAATGATGTTTATCAGTTTGGTATCATCTGCAAACAATTTGATTACTGCTTGTCATTTATTTATTTTTTTTTATTTAAAATAAAATTAAATTAAAAAAAATAAAGTTTTTATTTATTTTTTAGAAGTTTGCTGGAAAAATTTTAGTAAATAAAATGCAAATTAAATTAGATTTGCGGCATGAGCATCGATAAGTTGAACACTGGTGTGGGTAAAGTTACATTTAAGCATCGTTTGTCCTCATCCAATTGAGAGCTAATTTATTTATTTGCCGCTCTCATGCCTTTAACTGTTTTGCTCGTATTGATATTCAATTTCAAATTAAAGTCTTTAAACAAATCAAAGGAATCTCTGGTGAACATATTGGTATATACCAAAATATTCACATTGTCCATTGTCCATTCATTGACTTTTCAAAATAAAAATTAAATTAATCATCAATTATAATTTAGAACAATTTATTAAAAAAAAAGAAAATTTATATAAAAAAAATTAATTTTCAATTATTAACTTAATTTGAATCGTTTATCATTGCTCTCTCTAATTTCTCTCTCTGTCCCAAACTCATAGTAATTTGGTACCAATTCATGCAACCATTTGCAATCTACCACACTCAAATCTCTGATCAAATAAGTTGTTTTAGACTGAACAATGTCATTGTAAATGACATATTTAGGCGCTGGTTGATCAACATTGGCCAAGAATAAATTAATCACTGAACTAGGATGCACTTTTAGAGAAACATTTGATTTTAGGTGTCTATAGCCGCCTGAATAGTGTGCTCTGGCCGCATTGGCAAAAAAAGCAGTGCAAAGACATCTCAAAATGGGCTCAGTTCTGTCGCCACAAGACGATTTCATGTCAATTTTGAATTTTTTCAAAATCATTCTCAACTGTTCTCTTATTTGTGTAGCGCGCAATAACGACTTGAAATTGAGAAAATTTGCTTGACACCAATTTGGCAATGATTTTTTATTTTTAGACAGTCTATCAGTAAAACTTTTGTAAACATTTAACAGAGTTAAATGATCGCCTTCAGTACATGTGAATTTTAGTTTTGATTTGTCAGCTTGGATCTTGCGACCTGATGGAGTTATGAAAACATGTTGAACTTGAAGCATGGCTATGATGCTGAGCATTTCTTGTGCACAACCGAATTTTTCCGAGTTAATCAAAGCTTTTGAGTAAGTCGGATGAAGGGGAAATTCAGCCATTTGAAAGCCAAGTGGATTGGTTAGCTTAGAATTGTGGTCAAGAGCTTCTAAAGCATGCAACAGCTCGAGAGTGTTTATCAAATTTTTTGAGGGTGGCGCAGACAAAAAGTCAAATTTGCATATATTGTCTATTCCTAGGGCTTTTAGCTGAATTACGACTGAGGCCAGATCACATCGTTGCATCTCGGGCGGAGTGTGCTGCTTCATTTTGTCGAATTCGGCCTCTGGATAAAGTCGAAAGGCCTTGCCCGACCGATACCTGCCCGCTCTTCCAGCGCGCTGATTCGCACTGGACTTTGAACACGGAACAGTTATCAAACTTTCGCTACCCAGACGAGAATCATACGCTTTTAGCTTCATAAAGCCCGAGTCAATCACGTAAACTATTCCATTTATGGTCAAACTAGTCTCGGCTATGTTTGTCGAGACTATTATTTTACGACAAGATTTTGGTGTTCGCTCAAAAACTTTGAGTTGTTCGGCCACTGGCAATGAACCGTACAATGCCAAAATCCAGAGTTTTTTCAAATTTTTTTTCTTTAATGACTTCAATTCGGTAGCCTTTTCGATCAGTGCTGAAACTGCTTCGTCCACTTCATCTTGTCCTTAAGGGAACAAAAAAAAAATTATTTTTTTACTTTTAGCTGATAAAATTGTAATTTATGACAGGTGAAAATTTTTATCAATTAATTTTTTTTTTTAAAAACCCATTGTTAATTCAAGAACAAACAGTTAGAGCAACATAAACTACATAAATTGTTAGAGCTCAACAATTATTTAATAAACTATTTAAAGTATACTTGTTTTTATCATTCGTTAACCCGCCATACACCTTGGTAGCAGTGAAAATAACAATGTCCACAATGAGTTTCTTTTCATTACCCGCTCAGGCACTGGTTCACATGGTAATAGCCCAGAACCAATTAGTAACCGACCTTCACTATCTTGAAGAAAGTGGAACGTTGGTTAATGGTTCGGAAGAGGAACAGGCTGATTAGTTGGAGGACACAACGTGTACAAAAGCGCCTAATAAAATTTTAATAAGTCTTCTAACCCAAAGAGCGGTCCTTATAGCTCAGAAAAAGGAACAGCTCGAATAAAGCCAGTACAGTAAGTCAACACCTCAAATAGGCTTTTGCAACTGAAGGACGACAACAACAACAGAAAATGACTGAACCAGATTTGTCGTCAACAGAGAATAGAGTTTTCAACCGAAGTTCACATTCTAAGATGGATGATATCCCAAAACTACATGGTAACGACAAGGATAAAATTTAAAAATGGATCTACCTTGTCGAAACTGAGGCGAAAGACCAGCGAATTGATAAAAATAGATTAGTTACTGCAGTTAATAAATTCTTAAGAGGAAATGCGTTGCAATTAGTCAGCTACCTGAAAGAAAACCTAACATTGATTGATTTGAAATCTCATCTGCTGGCAACCTGTAAACCAGACGATGCCTAAAAAATTAAAAACCTACAAGTTTAGATGAAAAAGTTGACTTAGGTGAATTAGAAAAGTGACTTTGCGAGCGGAAAATAAAGATATCAGTTGAATAGTCTGGTTCAATGATTTTATTTAGAAAAATAAAGAATGTATGAACATAAAATTCAAAGCCAAAAAGAAATTAAGTTTCTTGGTATCAAATTTGATAGTAAATTAACTTTTACTTCAATTTAATTAAAATCTTATCAAATAAAACTTAAATGTTTAGATTTTTTTATAAGTATACACACTTGGTAGCAAATAAAACATAAAAAACAAGAAGACCTTGATTAAAAATTTGAAAAATTTGTCCTTATATGATTTTCCATTGATATTTTAGCATGGATCCAAGAATTTTGCCAAGCTTTATAAATCACTCGTTGATTAGACGAAGAAATTTAAACAGCAATTAAAATGAAAAGATTTGCATTTTTGTTTTTTTTTTCACAGTGTAGCTAACCTTTGTTTATCAAAGTGTTTGTGCTAGTTTTTAATTGAGACACCGCATGACGCTGAAAAGATTCATTTTTTTTGGAATTATTTTTCAAAAAAATTAAATATAGAATAAAACCCTAGGAAAAATAAGGCCTTTTATTTAAAAGATATACTTAATAAAAAAAAACCATGTATATGCTCTTTCAATGAATAGTTTTAAAGTTTACTTGTTATTTTGAACGAGAAAACAATTTTTTTTTAGAGTGAAAGTTAAGGCTAATTTGGAAACTAGTTTAGACCGAATGGCAAAGTATTGAAAACATTTTTTTATTCTTGCTCGGCAGAACAAAAAAATTTAAAATAAAAGAATTTTTAATTTTTTTTTTGTTTGTAAATCAAATTTTAATGTTTAATATTTTGATTTTTTTATTTTAAAAAAAATTTAAATTATTTTTTAATATGGAGAAAAAAATTTTGAGAAAAACTAGATATTTTGTTTTCATTTTTGAATATAAAATTAAATAAGGTTTTATGTGTTATTTTTTTAAAAGCTTTTTAATGCAATTACACGAAATAAAAACACCAAGAGCTATTTTTAAAATTTTTAAATAAAAATGAATTTTTTAAGGTAAGTCTATTAATAAAAACAAGAATAAAATTTGCCTACCTGTTAAAAAAATAAGTATGTCTCCATCAGTTTCTTGTTGATCAATGTGAATAGCTACGGCTGTTGTTACACTTGCTTTGACATAATTATCACATGGCTCTGTCAAATAAGAAATCTCTATTGGATAATAGCGTCCTTCGACGGATATAATGCAAGTCGATAGACTTGTTGTATTCGTCTTTTTTCCACCTTCATCAAAGTAAAGCTTTATTTCCTCTGCGTCTACAGTTGCCGAGCATACAATTAACTTCAAATCTTCTCGCTTTTTCATAATCTTTTTGAGTAATCCAATAACTATGTCTGTGTTTGTGTTTCTTTCATGTACCTCGTCTAGAATGACAACGCTGTACTGTGGTAATAGAGGATTTTGCATTAGCTCTCGTATCAGAAGTCCATCTGCGACAAATTTAATCTTTGTGCGACCAGGTGTGTAGCAGTCTTCGAACCTAATCGCATAGCCAACTTCATCGCCAAGAATGCATGATTTTTCGTCAGCTATCCGCTTGGCCAAATTAATTGTGGCTATTCGTCTCGGCTCAGTAACACAAATAGAATGTTTCGAGTCGGTCCAGCCATTTTCCCACAAATATTGCGGCAATTGTGTGGACTTACCCGAGCCGGTCTCGCCTACCACTACCACAACTCGATGCGCTTCAAGCGCATACAATATTTGATTACGATGCTTAAATATTGGCAACTGTTGGCGCTGAACATCCAACGACAAATCGCCATGCTTACTGTATTTGGCTAGTTCTTGCTCGCTCTCTAGCTCATTCAAACGCTCTGTGTCTATTGAACTGTCCACATTGGGACGAATAAATTTCGGGTGATAAAAAGACATTTAAAATTTAAATTAAATTTTTATTAAATTTTGAAAGAGTTTGTTTAAAATAAGTCAATTTTTTAGTCATTTGAGACTCGTATTCATTCATGTACACAGCTAAACTAGTCAAATCGTCAAGAAATTTTTGTTCGGCCCGCTCCGATTGAGTGTAGACTTCAAGGAAGCGTTTGTTTAAAACATTGGTCTCGTTCTCGTACTCGGAAAACATTTGGCTCAGACTGGCCGGCTCCGGATCGCATTGGGACGTCATGTTCAATTCAAATTTTTTTATTTATTTTTTTTTTTTTTTATGCTAAATTTTTTTATCTAAATTTAGAAAGAAAAAAAAAAGATGTTTCGCCATGCTCAGGACTGCTAACAAAGGTCCTTGACTGCGTAGGCGCCAAATTTAACTTGCTATGCAAGTATAAATATTTTTTTTCTAAAGAACAATTAAAATGCATCAAGCCTTGCAGATTCTTGTTGTCATTGGCAACAACAAGATTTGAAAACTATTCCGAATGTAATATTTTTTTTTTCTAACATATCTTATAAATAAAAAATGATATCACGAACCCGTATACAAACTAATTTAATCAATCAAACTTTCGTAAAGCTCTAGAGCCAGGCGAAAAAAGAAAATTAAATAAAATCTTGTGTTTTTTCAGCAGCCTTGATTATTGGCTCTTAATGATCATCACCTTAAAGAAAAATAACTAAAGCACTTGGATTTTGCAGCAAGGATTCTGTTTGGAATAAAAACATAATTTTTTAGTTACTTAATAAATTTAGTTACTTTTATTTAAATAGATTTTTTCTTTTAATTTTTAATTTTTTTTTTTTTTTTTTCGGTATTTAGATGAATGAATAATAAATGGTGTATTAGTGAAGCAACAAAAAAAAAAAAATAAAAAATGGATGCAGATAATTTGCTAAAATGGAAAGAAGAATTTCAGAGCGAGAGAAAAAAACAGGCGTCGAAAGTGCGCGGCCTGCAAAAAGAGACCGTAATGAGACGCAAGTAGGTAAATGAAAGATGGCATGCGACTGATTTTTTAAAAAAAAGCTTATTTTCCTAGAGCCATGGAGATGAAGGCGCAGATCGAGGCCGCCAAGGAGGAGAAGCGACGCAAGGAAGCTCTGGCCGAGCGCAAGGCCCAGCACATGGAGGCCACCATGCGATTTCAGAAGGGAATTAAAAATTTTAAATTAAAAAAAGGTTTTTGCTTCACATTTTTCTTTTAAAATAAGATAAATTTTACAGATTTTGCAGAAAAAATATCGCTAGACGACGTGCTTAAGCAGATGAGCCCAGCTCGCAGTCGCCTAAACTCGGCCGAGTCCGAGCGCACTCGCTTTCAGCACAGCGAGCTTGCCGGCTACTATTGTGTCAATAAAAAGCCCGTTTCGGCCGTGAGGCGAAGCTCGTCGTTCGATTCGGTAAACACGCCAAAGTCGGCGCCGGGCAGCTATCGTCTCAACAATTTCAATCTAGACCAGTTCAACTCGACAACGCCCAACCACTTTAAGCCAAACTTTCGTCAGGCCATCAACGACAATCAAAAGCAAATACACGAAATGAATCGAGAGGCTCTGAAGGAGTTTCAAAATTTGATAAAAACAGAGCTGGGCAATCAGAACAGCAGCAATGTTGGCTCGTACGCAAGCAACTTTGTCTATCCAATACATCAAAAGTTTACCAGCATTCTACCTCAGAATGAAGCCAAAAAAGAGAGCGAGACTTATTCAGAAGTGGGCACCATACTGACTGTTGAGGATGGTAATAGCGATGACGAGCGGGACTCGCTGGACACCGACTCGTTGCTAAATGCTCGCATTGAATCGCCAAATTTTGCCAAGCAAACCAGCGATAAACAGTGTGGTCAGGACGATGTGCCCATTCCGATCAAAACTGAGAGCAATTTTAACAAATATTTTAATCTTAATTTACAGAGCAAAGCAGAGAGTCCGCCATCGCCACCGGTACCCGTGCCGGCACCGCCACAGCCGCCCCTTTTTCGTCAGGCCGTTTCGTCACACTCCAGCGGGAACATAGCCCGTAAAACAGCCAAACAAATAAAGGGAATTTTAAAGCGTTCGAGCTCTCTGGACAACAACACTTTGCTCATTAGCGGTGTTAACAAAAATGCCAATTGCTTCAAATCGGAGAAAGTTATCAAAGATAGCATTGAATTGGCTAATAGCAGAATGAATTCTGCGTCTAATGGTGACTCGGATAGCAGTAGGAAAAAATCGGTTCGTTTTGCTCATGATCAAGATTGTGGACTTGTGTCTGAGCCGGTCAAACTAGACACTAATAAAGACAATACATCTCAATCAAATGCAATACATGCTAATTGTAAGTTTTTATTTTTTTTTGCGTAGTTACTAATTTATTTTGCTCTGAGACATTTTTTTAAAATAAAAATTTTTTTTTTTTTTATTCATTTCTGAGTCTTGTTTAAAAAGAAGCCGGTTGAAAATTCAAAAAAAAAATTTTTTTCTTATCAATTAATTTTTATGCTTTTTATTAGTTTTTTTTTAAAAGGTGATTTTTTTTTTCAAATTTAATCTTGAAAAAAAATAAGACTACGTTTTAGAATTTTAGAGTTTGGCCAAGTTTGAAATTTTGAATTTTCTTATTTGACTTGCAAAGTAAATTGGAGCCTAAACCAACTATAATTGTCGAAAACATAAAACTGAAAAAGTTCATTTACTGATTAACTAAAATTGTTTAGAAAAGCTGCTAGATTATTGCCTAATTGAGTCAGTATAAAAAAGTTCTTTAAATTTTTAATTTTTTTATAAATAATACTTGAATTTATTTGAACTGAATTAATTAATTTTTTTTTTTCAAACAATAAATTTTGTTGAGGAGTGATTTTTTTTTATTCAACAATAGAAAAAAATTAAACACAAATGATAATAGTTTAATTATCTTTATTACAAGAACGATTTTTTACCAAAATAATTTAAAATTAAACAAAAACTTTTTCAAAATAAAAAATTCAATCTTTAATCTAAAAAATAAAAAACAAAAGCATAGCATAGAGCACACAATTTAGTCTTGAATTAAGATTTTTTTTTTAAAATATTGTGAAAAAAGTGAGTTTAAAATACTTGGAACGATCTTGTCTCATATTATCTTTAGCAAGCCATTCATTCACTATTCTGGCAAGATGACAAGCGGTATTGTCTTCTCTCAATAAACCATTGATGGACGTAAATTATTTCCTAAAATATCAGCATATGTGTTTTATTTTTTTAAAGGATTGCGCTTATCGCAAAGAAAAAAAAGAAAAATTTCAATCGCTTGACTTGAATTGAATGTCAATTTAGTCCAATTTTATTTTATTTTGATCTTTAAGATTATAGAATTTAGCGGACAAAAAATTTGGCCTTTTGATTGACCCCCACCTCTACCTATCTTGTTCTCATACGTCACCACCACTGTTGGTCGAGTCAAAGTCTAATAAAAAAAATAATAATTTTTTTAAAGTAAAATTTTATTTCAAAAATGTTAAGTTTATATTTTTTAAGTTAAATTTTAAAATTATAAAAGACAATGGGATAAATTTTTTTCAAAAAATTTTCAAAATTTATATTGATAAGATTAAGCATGATTTTAATTGAACCAAACATTGCTTTTACTACTTGTATACTGAATAAGCAAAAAATTGTCATCAGAGTAAAAGAAATGAAAAAAAAAACTTTTTCAATTTTTGGCTGTTTTTTTTTTTTTTCATTAAAATTTCTGATTGCATCACTAATATTACTGATATCATAAATTATATTTCCTAACAAATATTATCTTTGTTTTATTTTCTAATGTTTATTAAATTCTCAATTGTATTTTATATTTTTCTTAAATTATAACAAAAATGATTGAAATCGAAATTGAAAATATTTATAAGAATCAAAATATTGATTGACCTGAACAAGAAGTAAGTGACCAAGATGAGGATAATATCATAGCTTCCAAAAAAAGACTACAGTTAGTCCGAAAAAATTTTTTTAATTCAGTTATAGGTCAAAAGCCGAAACCACTTAGGAAAAAAAAGGCCAAAGCTTGGAATGTAACACAAATTAATTGACTTTTGTTTTCTGTACCGAGCTAGAGTTCCTTCAGAATAGATTTAAAAAAAAAAGAGTAAAAATAAAAAGTTTAATAAAGTTAATAAAATAAGATAAAAAAATCAAAATGAAGTAAATAAGCAAAAAAAATGAAAAAAAAGTTAAGAAGACATATTATAAGCATAAAATATTCTTCGTCAAACAAATTTTCAATAACTAATTATGCAAAAAAGTTTTTGAATACTTAAGGAAAGTTTATAAGATATTTAATAGAGAGAATACTTCCTTTATTAAACAATTATCAAAAGTAGAAGATCTGACTCATATAAATTGTACTGAATACGATTTAGCATTCAGTATTCTTTTGATTGAATGGTGCCTCGAATGTAGCAACTCTGGACTAACTGACTCGATAAAATACTATTTTTATTTAATAGAATATTGTATGTTGAATAATCTTAATCATTTTTTTGTATATAACAAACTGAATTTTTTACTTAATTGTAAAATGGATACTTAACTGCCCATTTCTTTTTTTTTTATTATTTCAATTTGTCCATGGGACTTAAACTTTAATTAAAATAAAAAAAAAAATTATTGAAATAGATTGTTACATGTTACACATATTTACATAGATCAAGTTTCAGGAAAAAAAGAGGAAATAGTAAGGTATCAATTACACAACGGAGTTGGGTTTAATTCAGTATATCTAGATTCGAAACCTTCTTTGTACTCAGTCCTGTCCCAACATATCTCTCACTCAACTCAAAAAGCCGATTCGAGACTGGTTAGTAATTTAAGTTTATTAAAAGCCTCATGATGCAACATGTTGGGGGGAGTATCATATTTTAACTTAAGGATAGATCTGACTGCTGTATTTTGAATTGCTTGTAGTTTTTTGATATTATTTT
>VANL01001338.1:0-14549 GCA_006352455.1 Brachionus sp. 'Tiscar' | reverse complement strand
TCAAAAGGTACTTAGAAAGGAGATGAGCTCCCCCCTATGCTCCACAAGGAGCGAACAAGGTTAAAAAAAAAAAAGATTAGAACTTTCATTTTTTACTAAAATTTTACCACACTTTGATAATCCCTGGAAATTTTTTTTTCACAAAAAAGTTTGAATGTCTTTTTTTATTGTTTACATTCATTTTTTACGACTCATTTATTATTTTTGGATTTAAAATCGGTGATTTTATTGAGTTGTACCATTTCGTTGATTTTTCCATAAAAATGGGTAAAAAAAAAGGAACTGCGGCGCAAAGGTGGCAAATAATTGGCCTGTTGAAGTCCTATCAAGATATAGCTGATTTACCAGTCGAGATGAATCGTACATTTTTGGAAAGGTCAGAATTAATCCTACAAAAAACTTTGGATAATTAGCATCTGACTTTAGTTCTAAGTTTCCAAATTTTATTCTTAATAAAGACACTGTTAGAAAAATGTTAATTTTCACACCCGTCCATCAAAATGGCCAACATCAATTCATCGGCAACTCATGGTATCTAACACTAATTCTAAATGAAAAACTGAGGAATAATGAATTTGACAAAAAATAAAAATTTCGGAAATTTGATGAAATTATTCGATTTTGGACTAAATTATCAGCCTAAAAAAAAAATTTTTAAGTTACACATAATTTATAATGACTGAATATAATCAATTCAAAAACTATTTAATTTTTGATGATCAATCTATTAATATTAATATTTATTTTATTTCAACAATTCGAATTCAAATTCTGTTTTATTGAAAATAATAACTTTTAAAATTGGGGGGAGGATTATACAGTACCTTTCTGAAATAAGTTGACAGCTTGCTTAAGCACTGCTCTAAACACTGTCAACTTACTACTGAAACGTACTGTAAAGAGGAGGACGAAGCCTCCATTCTAACTTTTCTTTCATTTTTATAATTCAATTATTCAATAATAATGAGGAATAATAATTTTTGTTAACTTTTAATTTGTAATTTTAATAAACACCAACCAGTAAAACGTTGTAGCGATTTAGAAATTTTCAAACAAAGTGATTTAAAATGGACTAACCAAATCAAAAATGCAAAAGCTAAATCAAATAGAATGCTGGGTTTAATTAAGAAAGCATTTAACTATCCTTGTAGCGAGACTATCAAATTATTGTATGATTCAATGGTAAGACTGCACTTGGAATATGATGTCAGTGCTTGGTGTCCTTATTTAGAAAAATACATTAATGAGCTTAAGATAGTTAAACGAAGAGCAACAAAGTTGATTCCAGAAGTGCGTGAGTTGGATTATCAACAACGTTTGTTAAGACTAGATTTAACTAACTTGGGTACAAGAAGATTAAGATGTGTTCTAATTCAGTTGTTAAATTTGTAAACAATTATGAACAAATTGAACTTCAAATACAATAAATGATTTTCCAAAATATTTATTAAAGTCAATCTTTCAAATAATAATTTTTTTTTTGGCAAAATTGTCTTAACTACGATTAAGAATCGAATTTAATAAACGAAGTCATTGGTACTGACACATTTTTTCTCCAATTTAAGTCGCTCAATTCTACCAGTATAACACATTCGATAATCTCTGTTTTTATTAGTTTTAAAAGTTCAATAGCTGCCATACAGGATCCTCCTGTGGCTATTAAATCATCGACAATAACCACCCTTTGATTGGGTTTGATCGCGCTTTCTTGAATTTCAAAGATGTCCTAAAAACACATTAAAATTTGTTATTTATCAATCATCAACTGATGAAATTAAATTAAAAACTATAATTACTTGGCCATATTCAAGTTTATAACTGAATTCAATTACTTTTCCAGGTAATTTTCCTTTTTTCCTTATTGGGACGAAGGGTATTCCCAGATTGTAACAAATGGCACCACCTAAAATAAAACCTCGTGATTCAAGGCCTACGATAACATCGGCTCCTAATTTGGATATGTGTTTTGAAAAAAGATCGATAACTTTTTTAAAAGTTATCGGGTTACGAAATAATGCAAATGTATCTCTTGAATAATAAATTATAAATTTTGTTTATTGAGAAATGTGTCTAGAAATTACCTGAAATTTATACCTGGTTTTGGAAAATTTGGATATGTGACCAAATTATCAATTAAATATTTAATATCTTGATCATTTTCAAAATTCGTCATTTTAAAAAATTGATATCTTATTTAAATTTTAAATTCTTAATTTTAAATTTTTAATATATTTCATTTGAAATTTATCACAATTAAATTTTGATCGAAAACCATTCTAAGAATATTTGTAAAAAAATTTAATTTTGATAACATTTAGTCAGGCATTTAGACTGAGAGCAAAATTTTCGATCCTTTGCATTAAATGCTTTGTGTTTGAAAATATTTAATTTTGCTAGAAGAATGAAAATCAAAGTTGTATTTTGGGTAATAACTCTTTATTTTTTTAAAGGTAAGATTCAACTTGAATTTTGCTTAAGTATATTACATATAATTTATTCGTAGTTTGCCACGTCGAATCCAAGCTAGAAAATCAAGGTAAGGGTTTTTATGATTTTATCTATCGTTTAACTAATTTGCATATAATTAAGATAAAATTTTTGATGCGAATATTGATGGTACATTTTCATTATCATTATATATTGCTTTTTTTTATCTTTGTGTGTTATTAGCAAATGGTTATGTCTCAAATTTAAATCTAATTTGTAATTCATTGAAATTGCATAAGTATCTACAAAAAATTTTAATTTTAAAATCTGAAAAAGAGCAAAAGATAATAAAGCAAATTTTAAGAGCCATTGAATCTATTAGAGACGAAAAATTAATCAGATTGACCAACAAAATAAACGAAATTAAATCAAGAAATGATTTATATAATAATTCTAAATTAGAGTTTTCAATAAAATATTTAGAAGCCTTCGTTAGTTCTATTAATAAAGAAAACAAAACAAAAAACCATCACCATGTTCAAAATAATCGGTAAGAGTTAATTCATAATTTTTTAAAATTTTGAATGAATACAAAAGCAAACCTATTAAAAAAAAAATTTAATATATGAAATTATGAATCGTTTAATGATGGCAATTGACAAAATTTTAAGTTTGTTTTTGTATTTTCAGTCAAGTTTAACTTTCTAAAATAGCTATATGTTGATTTAAATTTAGGAAGCTCATCAAGTGATGCGAATTCGGAAAAAAATGTCTTGAAAAAGATTTTAATCTAAAAAAAGATAAAATTTAAAAATAAATCATCCCAAAATCAAAAACATTTCTTTTATTCTGTATCCTTTTTAAGAGCAATATGAGTCAAAAAAATAAACATGACAAAACTTAGAAACCCATTATTTTAAAGCCTTAAAAAATATAAAGACATTCTCATTCAAGAAAACTCATAATCTGATTTTTATTAACTTTTGAAACTGTAGTTTTGAAAAGAAAATGAAAAGATTTAAAAGACTATATTTCATTAAAAAATAAACGAATTAAAAAAAAAGTATTTCGTACTTTTATACTACCCTCAGAATTTGTCTGCAATCATTTAAAGCAAACCAAGTTGAAAATTTATATAAATTTACCAAGTTTAATTAAATTTTTTGTTGACTTGAATAAAATTTCAACAACTTTATTGTTTCATTAAAATAAAGAACTGTAATTCTATGATTAATTCTCAATAAAGCATTATCAGTCCATAATAAAACGATATAATTATCAAAGAGCAATAATATTATTATCCCATAAAAATAGTAAATTATCACAAGTTTTTAATATGGAGTGGTAAACTGAAAAAGGAACTGAGTTTGTGTACGAATATAAATTTGAGAGTGAACTGAGTATTCACAAAAATTGAATAAATTTTCTGCATAAAAATTCAATTGAGATAATTTTTTTTTAAATTAAAAATTAAAAATAATTTCAAAAAATAATTTTAAAATGATGTTGAATTATCCTGACAATAAAGTGCCTTTTTAGGAAATAATCTCAAATCATGCTGAAATCTGATTTATTGACAACAACAACGCTCAAACTTTTTCTTTTAAAACGCAATTTAACTGGAAGCAAAGCACGATTTTAACATTAAAAATGAATAAATTTGATGAACATTTTGTCTATTTTTAATTGATTTATTAATTTTCAAGATTCCAATCAGAATCGTTGTAAATTCTTGAAGAATGTTATAAACCTTAAATAAATATCTAAACAAATAATAAAGGAAAGAAAGAAATAATAACAAAATAATAAAGTTTTAAATCATAATCTCTATATAATAGTAATAAATAATAATACAATAATAATTATGTCCAATTTTTTATACAGTGTTAAATACCAACGATTTGCTAACCGCATAGGATCGTAGTATTGCACTGTGAAACTATAGACATTTAAGTTGGCTTGAGTCGTTGTTGTAGTTATTGAAAGAACAACAAGAATTAAAAATATGTGAAGAAAATATCAAAAATATTTTTAAAAATTTTGATTTGCACCTTAAACTTTGAGAATCAATTACTTTATGAATATTTATTGTAATAAAATTATAATTTAATTGGACATCCATGATAAATTTTTTAAATAATATGAATATGTAAAGAATTTTGTTTAAAAAAAAGTTCGACATTCTCTCTCGTTACACAAGCTTTCTTGACTGGCAAAGAATTTACTTGGATGATACCAAATGTAAGGATCATCTTGAATCAATTAATTATTATTTATAGCAGTAAATTTGACTCAAAAAATTGAATGCAACAAAAATAAATTAATGTTTAAAAAATTTGGTATATCATTAGTTATTTTAAATATCTTAAAAACCTTAAATCTTAAAATCAAAATGATTTTGATTTTGCATATCCCCTAAACTTAAGCATTAATAGTATACACAATTTACAATAATTGATTATTATTGCAATAATGAAATAAAACTCAATGCATTGAATAATTTTCTTTGATTAAGTTTTTATTTTAATAACTTTTTATAATAAAATACATGACGTTAATTAATCTTTTTATTTTAAAAAACATCTATTTTAATATAACGAATTTTTTTAGAGCCAATTTGATTTTTTCAGAAAAAAATTTTTTAAAAGATTTTATTCCTATAAATAAAGATTTGTGAGAATCATTAAAGATGGCTCATCTAAACAGATACAATCTAATATCCAAACCACAGGATGTTTTTATTGAGAAGAAATATGAATGACGAACCTCCTTGAAACAATAGATAGAATAGATAAACAATAGTTTATTTAAATTTTTTCAAAAGTCCAAGTCCGGACTTTTTTTTTTTTAAATTCTCTCAAAAGTACTACTCTTCTTGAGAATCATAAAAACTATTTACGGTCGCAGAAATATAATCATCTAGATAAATCTAGGAAAATTTTTTCATAATTTTCTAAAGAACTGCTTGAAACATATTTTTTTTTAGATATTTATTTAACTTTTCTCAAAAAACTAACTCTAAATATATATTGAGAACAATTTTTATTAAAAAATAAAAAATTTAAAAGTAAAGTATTTATTAATAATGAAACAAAATTAATCCCTCATCAAATCCATGTTGCAACTCAATAAAGTTGTGTCTTCTATATTTATTGCTGTCAATCTCGACCTAAGTGGTCCGTTTATATAACCCGATTTAGAAAAAAGCCTTTCAACTGGTCCTGATGAAGCTGGAATTGATAAATATTTTTGTGCAAGCGTTGCAAGTGCTGGAAACTTTGACTTGTTTATCAACCAAAAATTCGATAAACTGTTGTCTTCGTTATAAAACATTTTCATGTATTGTTCCAATTCGTTTTTGAATTTTAATTTTTCATCATTCACTTCTTCTCTTAAATTACTCTTATTTAGAAAGCTAAAAAACTTTCGTCGTTTTGAAGGCGATTTCAAGAGGCTAACTTCAGAGTCGGTGCTTACTGTTCTCAGTGGTCTTGAATTTTTTGTTGGTTGATTTGAGCTACATGGAATAGATTCATTGCTAAAAGAATTTTTTTCTTCTTGCCACGTCCTTAGACTTTTACATTCATTATATAAATGCGTTTAGAAAACAAAAGCTTTTCATCGGAATTTAAAACTGAAATTTCAATCCAATAATTTTTAAATAAAGGATCCAAGAATGAAGATATGTACCATGAATAGTCAGTTATATTTTTATTTGATAAATCAAGGATTCCAGAAAATCGCGTCTTGATCTGATTCCTTAATTCATTAATAAATGATTTCATACTAATATTTACTGGTATGAAATTATATAAATGCTGAATAAGTTGCAATAAACTTGAAGCAACTAGACTTAAGGTCGAATAATGTTCTCCTTGGATTTTATTTGTTACATATTCAAATGGCTCTAAAATATTTATTACATCAGCCAGCCTTGAATGTTCATTTTGAGTGAGAATTAACCCATGGCTATCTATATTTTTAAGGCCATCATTTAAGTCGGTTAATTTTATTTTACAAATAGCCCTTAAACAATTGATTTCACTATTTCAGCGTACTTTGGTAGGCTTTGGTATAGAATTATAATTTTTTTCGGCTAAATATGACGAAAATAATAATTTTGTCAAGTTCTCTTTTAATACCGATTCCAGTTGTGTCATTTATGTATTTACACCGAAGAACGTATGTTTTAAATTCGAAATTCTCGTTTAAAAAATGAATTGTAATTCGGAGAAATGATCTTAACCTTCTATCAGTCCATACATCTAAAGTAAGCGAAACAAATCGAATTTTTAATAATTAGCTTTTTAAATTGGAACAAATTTTAGAAATCGCTTGTTTTTGTAAATCCAAAAGCTTTGACCTTGATGTTGGCTTCCATTTTTTACAAATGAAAGACAAAAAATTTTAGATTAAAGTATTTCAAAATACTTCTGTAAAAATTTACTTAATTTAATTAATTCACAGAAACGAAAATTGATTATTGACATTTCTTTCGAAGATTGTTCTTCATAATCAACAGAGTAAGAGATTTGAGATTCGTTATTAAAATTACTCATTTTGATATATTTGCTTGGTATTTATTGATGATTTTTGTATCTAAAATTTCGTATATGAAAATAATAATTAAATAAAAATAAATTCTAAACGAATCACATATTTTTTTAAGATATGAATCACTAAAAGCATACAGAATCACTAAATAAAATTTATTTTTATTGAAAATATTTTTTGATCTCATTTATATAAAAGATACCAAAAATATAATCATTTTTTCTGGAAAAGTGTTTAAAACAAAGATTTTAATTTTTTTAAATATTTATTGAACAAAAAAATTTATTTTAATAGAAAATACAAAGAAAAAGCAAAAAACTAAATTAAGTAACATAAAAATATCATCTTCTTTGAACACCATTTGATTTTTGCAACCATCGCATCTTACCATTCGTTAATTCGTTAGATTAAAATTACCTTAAAACAGACACTGATCGAGATAACTTCGAGCACAAGACTTCAATCTGTCATCTCTATTTGAATATTATCTCAGTCATAGACCGAGTTATGTAGAGATAAAGCTGTAACAGAGAATTACAAAAATCACATCTCTCTACGCATTATCTCGATTTAGTGTCTGCTCAATATAAAAAAAAGAGTTTAAAGATCGCCAGAGAAAAGTCTTCGACATAGACATGCCAAGGACTTCCGGGACAACACACATACAAAAAGAGTTGAGTTGTAAAGTCAACCTCAAGGTGATGATCACATCGGGTTCCACGCCTCTGTGTCACCGTTGAAACCTACTGGGTGGGCAGCCCTTTTTTAATTAAATTATGGTAAGAAGTTAAGCGTACGAACGAACGCGTACGGCCCGAAAATGACCTACCTAAAGAGCTATAAAATTCATTTTTCCTCTAATGGCTTTTATATTTATTAGGTTATTTGATCAATATAATATTTTTAAAAATTAAATTTTAAACCGAAATCACTAAAATTTAATTGCAGAGATTTTGAGATAAATTAAATTTTAAATTAATTCATGTTATGTATCGAACGATACATTTTAAAAAACCAATTTTAGATCAAAAAAAAGAAAAGTTGTTACATTTCAAAATTTTTGTATTTGTTTTTTTGTTCCAAAATTCACAATGCCAAATATGGTTAAAAAACTGTAAAAAAATGAATAATTTAAAAAAATTTTCTTTAACAACAGAGACCGTTAGAAAAATGTTGAGTGATTAAAGTTTAGACACCTTTTTGAAAATTTAAACTTGAATATTATCTCAAAGATAAAACACTGAAAAACATCTCAGAATGAATCAGATAAAACATCTCAAAGATATAAAATTTTAAGAAATTACTCAAATAAACTAAAAATAAAACTGTAAAAAAAAAAAAAAAAATTTTAAATAAATTTTATTTTTTATTCTTAAAATTTTAATTTAAAATTTTTTTTTAAAATCACCCGGCCTTTCTAGTGTTAGAAGAACAATTGTCCTGTAATCATTTAAGTAGCATTAGTAGTAATTCTTGCTATTATTTATAATTTTTAAGTAAATCAATTCTTTACTTTGGTAAATCTTACTTTGGTAAATTTTAAAAGAAATACATCCAATAATTCATACTTACTGATCAAATCAAATAATTGATACTTCCTGATTTTGGAATCCATCGATTTTGAAAACGGTGTTGGGACGGTGATTGGAACGGAGTTGGAACGGTGTTGGAACGGTGTCTGGAACTGTATTGGAAAAGTTTTGGAACTGTGTTGAAATAAAGATTGGAAGTGTGATTGGAACGGTGAAATTGTGTTAGAACTTATTTTAATTTTATATTTGAAATGAAAGCTCTAATACCTTTCAAATTAATGAACAGTTATATTAGAGCATTCATTTTTTTATTTCGAAGCAAATAAAAATACTGAAAAAAACTGTAAATTCAAAATTTTTTTTTTAAATTTATATAAATAAATTTTAAAGTCTAGACTTGGAATTTTCTTTTCGAAAAAAAAACTCAAGCTGGGACTTTTTTCAAAATAAAAATATATCCAATAATTCATACTTCCTGATTTTGGAATCCATCGATGTTGAAAACGGTGTTGGGACGGTTGTTAGAAAGGTGTTGGAACGGTGTTAGAACGGTGATTGGAACTGTATTAGAATGGTGATTGGAACGGTGTTTGAACTTATTTTAATTTTATATTTGAAATGAAAGCTCTAATACCGTTCAAATTAATGAACAGTTATATTAGAGCAGAGGTATGGAATCGCAAATTTGACTCAAGTCATACATGACTCAGAGTCAGACTCAAGTCATTTTCGAGTGACTTGAGTCGAGTCATTTTTTTTCCAAAATATTGAATTTGACTGACTCAGACTCGAGTCGAGTCATTTAAAAAAAAAAATGACTCTAAATTTAAGATTTTCAATTATTTTTTAAATTTAATTTAAATTACTTATGAATTTGCCTTGCTTATGCTTTGAATAAAATTCAATTAAATTTCTTAAAAAATCATGTGTTAATTTGTAAAAAAATTTCTTTATTTTTCTAACTTTATAATTTTCTTTATTTCTCCTTGATATTTTCGGCTTAACATTAATATACGCAAATAAAATAAGAACTTATTTTTGAAAAATTATTTAGATATAAAGAGCCTTTAATTAAAAAATTGTAAAAATAAAATTTGATGTCAGAATTAGCCGATCAAGATAAAACGATTACGACTCCGTCTGCTCTCTTTGATTCAACTAATATGTCTAATCAAGACACCCCGCATGAAAAATCGACAGAATCAAAAACTCTAATTCAACTGTTGCAAATAGATGATTATTTGTATCAGCAAAATTGTGAAAAAAAATATAACTCAAACCGCATTTTTTTTTAACTGACAAATTTTTTTTTCTCTTTTAGTGCTTTTTCTGAATTTTATATCTTTAAAGCTGTAAATCCTACAATTAAACGAAAGCTTTAAAAAACTAAATCGTAAAATACAGACAAAAAGAAAGATAGAATTTTTACCGAAAAGTATTTTTTAAGATTTAATATTGACATCTTCTAAAATACAAGTCTTTCAAAAATTAAAAATCTTTATTGGAACATAAAACGTTTAGACTTGTATTTTAGAAGAAATCAATATTAAATCTTAAAAAATACTTTTTGGTAATAATTCAATCTTTCTTTTTGTTTGTATTTTACGATTAATTTTTTTTAATTTTCCCTTTAAATACAAAATTATACAGCTTAAATATCTAAAATATTCAAAAAAACATTAAAAAAGAAAAAAAACTTGCCAATTTATTCCTCTTTAAATATTTTTCCAAAATTTCTCATTAAAAAGGATAAAAGTTTTGTTATTATTTTTTTCAAATAAAGTTTAAAAAAACAACCAACAGTTTATAATTAAATAAATAATTATGGATCTAATTATAATAAAATATTTTCTGAAGTTTCACCAATTTTTATTTAGCCTCGGTTCGATATGGAGTCTGGGGAAGGAGAGGCAGAAGAAAATGAAGAAGAAGTGGACGACGTTGAACAATACACAGAGGAAGAAATATCTGGTGACCAAATTGCCAAAGAAATTTGTGATGAGCTGAATAACGTTTCGCAACTCGATTACAATTAGAATCAACTGTACTGCTCAACGATTACAATTAGCCATTAAAGACGCGCTAAAGCTAAACGAAGCGAGCGATCTTATTAAAAAAATAAGTACAATTGTTAACAGAGGACGCCATTCAACACATGTGATGGACTTATTGAGAGAAGCCAAAAAATGTTTGAAAACAACAAATGAAACTCGTTGGAATTCAGTTTTTTACATACTTAAAAGTTTTTCGAAATTAACGAATTTAGAGATAGACACGATACTAAACTGTGGTAAAAAAGTCAAAAAGACTAAAAAAGGTTCAAATGAGGAATTAAAATTTAGCGCAAAAGATCGAGATCGTATGCACGAGTTGTCGCAAATATTACAAGAGCTTGAAATATGCTCGGATATGCTTCAAGGTGATGGAAGAACCATATCTAAGGTCTTACCAGCACTTCAAACTGTTATTCATAAAATTGACTTAAAGTCATCACATGAACTCATGTTGTCTAAAGATAAAACAGTAAAGCCTAAGCACTTTTATTTTGAAGACTTAATTTCAAGCTTAATAGATTGGATTAAATCAATATTTCAAGATGTTTTTACAGAACCTCTTTTTGCAATTTCGTCTATGCTCGACATAAATTATGGTACATCTTGGATAAAACCGGAAGATAAATCGTATCGGATTAATAGGCTAAAAAATGGTTGAAGAGTTAGACGAAAATGAAACTTTAGAATCGATTTCGAATACGAAAAAGAAAAATAAAGCGAGTTCCGATTGGGTTTTAGTTTATAATGATGAAAACAGTTTTACTGAACAAAATTTTGAATACGATTTAATGTTAAAAAATTTTTTGAATTCCAGCGGCAGTGTCGGCTTATTAATAGAGAGAAAGGTAATTCTTATATTGAGCCGCTAGTTTGGTGGAAAGAAAATGAAAAACTTTTCCCAACACTTGCTAAGCTTGCTAAAAAATTTTTAGGGATTCCGGCTTCGAGTGGTTCAATTTAGAGATTTTTTAGCAAGACTGGTTACATATTGCGTCAACACAGACGTGAAATGACAAATTTATTAGCCGAAAGTTTATTTTTTTTGAAAGAAAATGATGATTCATTTAAAAAATTGTATAATTTAAATTAGTTTTTTTTTTTAAACTTTTAATTGAATGAAAAAACTTAATAATTAATAAAAAATCTTTTTTTTTTTTGACTTTAAGACTTGAAATGACTTAGACTTTGACTCATAAGTCATGACTCAGACTCGGACTCGTAAGTCACCACAAAAAAATGGACTGACTCAGACTCGAGTCGAGTCACTAAAAATCAAAAGATTCTGACTCCGACTCAGTCATCACGAATTTGCTGAGTCCCTATCTCTGTATTAGAGCGTTCATTTTTTTATTTCGAAGCAAATAAAAATACTGAAAAATACTGTAAATTCAAAATTTTTTTTTTAAATTTATATAAATAAATTTTAAAGTCTAGATTTGTAATTTTTTTTTCGAAAAAAAAAACTAAAGTCTCAAGCTCGGACTTTTTTCAAAAAAAAAAAAGTCCGGACTTGGACTTGAATTGAGACTTGCGACTTTTAAACAACTCTGCTCAGAACCATGGCTGAGGAACTAAATGAACTGAAGAAGCTTAAACTTAGCGTCAGTCAAATTGATGGTATATACAATAATAGCCAAACAGGGAATCATGGGAGTAAGCTTTCACCATCATCAGGTGGAAGTAGCTCCAAGAACAGTACTGAAAACAGCACTGAGACACAAGATAATTATATACCCGCCTTCTTGGGCGATCTTAGGTACCCAAGTGTAAAAAAGAGAGAAATAGAGTTGAAAAATGTCCCTAAATTTTATGTCCCTAAATCTAAAATATTAATGATGATGTCGATGCTTAGAATTTTGTAATAGAGAGCCAAGCTGCAAATTTAGGTATTAATGAGGCGGACCTGCCTATGGCTGTTATACCATTCCTAAGAGGGAGTGCTCTAAGCACAATTAAAAACATGATCATGAAAAAAAAGAACTTGAAATGGGATGATATAAAGGCGCATTTCAAGAGTAAAAATAAATTGATTCAGGTAGAATCGACGACACTTACTGAAGTGATTAACCTCAAATTGGATGGTTCAGGTTGCGACGAATTCTTAATCAGATTTCAGAATCTTTGTGATAAGCTATCGCGTACACACGAATCTGATAAAGTTCGTTTACTAATTAGTCCCAAAGAGAATTGGTTAAGAATTAATGCTCAGGCAAATAGAGCGTCTAGACGAAGCCCTTAATGTTGTTAAGGAAATGCATACCTGCATGGGGAATACATCTTACAACACAGATAAAGTTAATATGGCTCGTTATTTTGGCAGTAATAAATCGAAGGCTAGTAGCAAAAAATTTTACCATTACGCTAAGAACGATGGTAATAGACCTCAGTATTTTCGAAAAACAGACACTGGACTTAAAAAGAAAACTTACGGTAAGAGAGATGACATAGTATGCTATAAGTGCAATAAACGTGGCCATGTTAGAAAAGACTGCAAGTCTAAGTATAAAGACAAAGGTCACAAAGGAAATTACAAGAAAATCAATGTGGCAAACGCTATATCAGCAAGTGAATCATCAGCCGATGAAGATCAGTGTAATATGGCAGCTGAAGAGAAATTACATACAAGTCGTGGGTTAATTGACGGGAAACCCATGAAAATTGCGTTCGATTGCGGCGCAACAGTCTCAATAATTTCAAACAAATTGGTTGACAAACATGAAATGGAGACCATTCCCACGAACAAGAAAGTAAATATAGCAGACAACTCTGTTCTAAAGATTTATAAAATGACCAAGAAAATAGAGGTAAACATGAGAGGACACATAAGTTTTTTAAAATTCTGGGTGATAGATAATCAAGAAAATGATGCACTACTTAGTTTGGATTGGTTTTACTTAACCGGTAGTCTTTCCAAATCAAAATACAATTACATTCCCAAGTGAAACGATAATCTTAGACTCCGATATGAATGATGACGAGAGTTCAGAAGGTATTCTTACAACAGAAGGAATACATGACGAAAATATATTCAAAGAAGAGTGGCTTATAGATAAGGCAAGCGATATGTTTGAATGTAAACCAGAGCAAAAGCACGACATATAGGAATTCGAATATTTCAAGATGGCAGTATACTCAATGAAAAAATTCTTTGCAATGGATGCCAAAGAACTGGGGATATGCAATGTTGATACTATTAAGATAATCACTACCGATGAAAAACCAATATTCATCAGACCGTATAGAAAGTCACTTGCAGAACGCGAACACATAAAAAATGAAGTAACTAAAATGCTCGAAGCCGGTATCATCGAACAATCAACATCGCCTTGGAGCGCACCAGTGGTGCTGATGCCAAAGAAGGATGGCACGAAAAGATTCTGTATAGATTACAGAGAACTGAATAAAAAGACAAAAACTGAAAAATGGCCATTACCAAGGATTGAGGACATTTTGGACAGACTAGCTGGCCTAACTTACTTTACCATGTTTGATCTGACCAGTGGATACTGGCAAATAGTATACCTAGAATCTAAGTGCAAGACTGGTTTCTCGACATCAGACGGACACTACCAATTCATGAGATTACCTTTCGGACTAAAAAACGGACCAGCTCACCAGTTTTGCAAAATTATGCATCGTGTTTTAGGGGGAAGATCATACTGCGAAGTTTATCTCGATGATATAATTGTTCATTCAAAAACAGCAAAGGAACATTTGGAACACATAAAGCTAGTAGCTGAAGATCTTAAAAAGGCAGTTCTAAAAATAAAGCCTTCCAAATGTAGGTGGTTTGCCAAGAGAATCAAAGTCTAAGGGTATGTTATCACTGGTAAAACCGTCGAAATGTACCCTACTAAAGTTGAAGCGATAAAAAACGAGCACCATCTAAAAATCTCAAACATCTCCTTAGTTTCCTCGGAATTACAAACTACTACCGTAGGTTTGTCAAGGATTATGCAAATATCGCACAACCATTGTTCAA
>VANL01001337.1:0-14571 GCA_006352455.1 Brachionus sp. 'Tiscar' | reverse complement strand
GATGGACTAATTTATAAGCTAATTAAAACTAACCTTCCACCTTATCTTATTTACTGGATCAGATCATTTCTCGATTCAAGATCTTTTTTAGTTAAAGTAAACGGACATTTGAGTGACCAATACTTAAATAAAAATACTAAATTTTTTTTTAGAAATATATTAAATTAAAGTCGATTTTTTAATTAAACTAAATCTGTCCTACAAATTGATATAAAATAATTGATAATTCGAATTTACACTTAGCTGAAAAATTTAAATTAAATAAAGGCCATAAAAATTTGAGTCAAAAATTATTGCACAAAAGTTTACACGCACACCATTAGTCTCTAATTAAAAATCAATTAATAAACTTAAATGGATTTGTAAATGTATTAATTTAAAAGTGTTGAATTCATTTATGAAGCATCACAATAAAACTTTTTGCTGACTGTATGTGACAGAAAAAACTATATCTCGAAAAAATTAGGAATTTTGGTTTAAAAAAATAGAGAAAAACAAGAAAAAATAATGATATCTAGTAATTATCGAATTATGTAGTATTATCCAGTAGTTATTACAGTACTTAGCCACTTAAAATATTCATTTGGCTTATTGTCAAACTCACGATTTGGATCTTTAATCATTAAAAGACCAATTGCATATTTTTTATCTTGCCATTATCTCACATTCCAATTTACTTAGTTTTAGTATGTCAACGCTACTTCTAGCTCCAAAGAAGTTAGTATAAGCACTTATTTTGATAACTTTTTTACTGCATTTATAGCCTAGACCGATATTACGATATAGTTTAGAGTTATTGTTTTTCATTCTAAATTGTGAAATCGGCTTTTTGCATCCGAAGCATATTGTGTTTTTCTTCAAGTCATAATTCTGGCTTCTGAATTTTTAAACGTTTTCCTTTCCGTTTATAGCGAGTTTCATGAAAGGGTTTTTATATTTAAAATTTTTTTGAATAGTTGACGACGGTGAATTTGCAAAAGTTGCCTAATTGCATGCCTGACGGCATTATCTAGCTTTTCTCCATTTTTAATCTCTAATTCTGCCCTAACTCTTGGGTCAAAGGCTTAAAGAAAGAACCAGACTAATTCGAACTCATCTATCTTATACATTTTGTTTGCAATTGTCCAGAATTTCATAATATTATCATCAAAATTCGACGTTAGTTAAAACTCTTGAGTTCTGATCTTAGTCCTCTTAGAACATCAGCTGATTTCAGAGTTGCTAATAATTGTTTTTAAATTTTTCCCACTTACAAATTCATCTCTCTTTTGCTTATTTTAAAGCATTTGAAGTGCGTAACTTGTGTCCTTCGCATCTTAGAATTTTTAAAACGTTATATATTAGCCTATTTCTATTTATTTCTTGGTTCCTAGCCTCTGTTTCCGCTAGATAAATCAACTTTATCCCTATCGTTTCCATATAATTTTGGTACATCATCATCTTTAAATTTTATGATTCGTTTTTTCCTCAGTCCGAATTCTATGTCTTCTTGTAATTCTTCCTCATTTATTAAAGTTTTCGATAAAATGGCTTTTTCTTGAAGGATGCTTTTTCCTCCTCTTTCACTTATATTTTTAACATTATTTTGTTCTATTTTCATTTTTTTGATACTGTCCAATAGTTCAGCTATTTTGATAAGTAACTCTAAAGATAATTCAACCTTCTGAAGTTCTAAGAATGGATTCTTATCTATATCTTTATGCTCGTATCTAGAACACGAGCTTATAATTAAGTCAAAAGATGAGCTTAGTGTTAAATGTATCTTTCAGCCTTATTTGATTTTATCAAAGAAAGCGTACGACAAAAAACCTGATCTACTGTCTATGCTTAAACAGAGGAAATAATATTATACCCTGCTTTTTGTGAGCCTATGGTTTCTTCTAGTCTTCAAACATAAGCTTAGCTATATCTTGTAGAAATTTATACAAAAAAAATTTTTTTAATTTTTTAAAAATTCAAATTTCCCCCAGGAAAGGTTCATCTTCAACACTTAGTGTGTTACAAAAAGGCTTTAGATCTTATCTAAATGGCAGTGTTGTTTGGAAAGACTCGAGCAGTGACAAAGACACATGGCAACAAGCATTAGTCTCATTGCCCAATAATTACACTTCCAATTACATATTGATACTTGAGGGAAAAATAAACGGTCAAAACTCAGGAGACATAGCTGTAGATGACTTGAAAATATTAAATGGTAACTTGTGTCCTTCGCCTGAGTCACTGTGCGCTTTTCAGTGTCCCAACGGAAATTGCATATCAGATAAAAAAGTGTGCAATTTTGTACAAGACTGTGTTGGTGGCGAAGATGAGCTTAATTGCGGCTACAACAATGTAACATTTGAGATGGCAACCAGCAATTGGAATGACACTAGTGGATCTAGTATGCTAAAATGGATGAGAAAAAATAACGGAATAGGCAGTGAGCCATTAACAGATCATACACTGGGCACACCAGGTGGTTTTTACATGCTTTTAACTGATAGTTCAAACGGAACATCGGAGAAAAATGCTCAGTTCTCGAGCCCTTTAATGCGTGATAGTAGCTCTAGCTGTCAGATGAAGATGTGGTACCAAATAAATGGAAAAAATGTTGGCGGAATAGACGTATACATAAGCGTTGGCTCACAAAAATCACGAGCATTGCGAATTGACAAAGAGACTTATAATCAATGGGTTCAAGCTACTGTTAACATTGGCCGATATTTGTCTGAATTTAAAATTTTAGCTGAAGGCTATCGAGTTCCAAGGTCTTCTGGAGCAATAGCTTTTGATGATATAAATTTTATAAGTAGATATTTGTTAAGCAAATTTTTTTTTTTTTTCTTATTTAAAAAATAAATTCTATTTTTTTAAGATTGTGGAATTATTGTCAAAAATGTGTCATGTAGCTACAGTGAAACAAAATGTGACAACAAAAATTGTGTTGCAACAACGCGTCTATGTGATTTTAATGGTAAGCTTTTCTTAAACTTAAGTTCAGTATCTCAACTATATGCACTAAGATAAGGAAGAATTAATATGATTGTCATGTACATCAGAAGAAACAAGAACTAACATTTTAGGAAGAGTCTAGATATAGATAAAATATCTTTCCGTAGGCAATGTCTTACGACAGATATAATAATAGTCGTTTAAAAAAAAAAAAAATTTATTTTTTATTTTAAAAAAAAAAAAAAAAATTTATTTTTTATTTTAAAAAAAAAAAAAAAAATTTTTTTTTTTTTTTAAAAAAAAAAAAAAAAATTTATTTTTTATTTTAAAAAAAAAAAAAAAAATTTATTTTTTATTTTAAAAGTTTTTAAGAAAGAGAAAATAGTAAGGTAGCAATTACAAAATGGAGTTGGATATTCAATATATCTTGCTTTGAAACCTTCTTTGTATTCCTCCACTAGTCTGACAACCAATGGAATAGAATGACTCAGTCTTGTCCCAACATATCTCTCCTCACTCAACTCAAAAAGCCGATTCGAGACTGTTAGTAATTTAAGTTTATTAAAAGCCTCATGATGCAACATTTAGGAGAGAGTGTCATATTTTAACTTAAGGATAGATCTGACTGCTGTATTCTGAATTGCTTGTAGTTTTTATATTATTTTCTGAAAATGAATTCAAGCAAGGAAAAGAATAGTCTAAAATTGATCCGACTAAAAATTTATATTAATTTCCTAGTATGTTTTGATTAAGACCCCATTTTTTGTTTGACAATATCTTAATAATATTTAATCTTTTATTGCAACATTCTTTAATTTCGTCTACCAGTATATTAAAGTTTAACTTAGAATCAAATTAAATGCCAAGATGAACTTGTTTTCTTTTTGGCTCACTATTCTGTTTCCATAAATTTTTAAGTTTAGATCATCAATCTCTTTTTTGTTCTTAGAAAAGACTACTGAACACGACTTTTCAACTGATATCTTCATTTTCCATTTAATAAGCCATTTTTCTAATTCGTTTGTGTATTTATTTATTTTTTCAATGTTGCCCTTTTTGTTATAAATGAAGAAAGTCACTAAATCATCTGCGAAAAGCAGAGAGTATTCATTATTTGTTTTGTTTCTTTTGGGGATGTCATTAATATATTGTATACTAAATAAAAGAGGACTAATTACTGAGCCTTGAGGAACACATGCAGTTATTTGATATTCTTCGCTCAAGTGATCATTCACATTTACCTTAAATGTCCTAAAGTCTAAAAAGAATCTAATCCAGTGAGTCAAGTATTGAGGTGGATTCAATTTGATCAATTTAAAAAGTAAACCTTCATGCCAAACCCTATCAAAGGCTTTAGAAATATCAAAAAACAGGCCGCAAACTCTTTTTTTTTCTATTAAACGATTCTACAATTTTTTGAATTAAAAAAAAAAGATTATCTAATGTTTGCCGATGTTTCCTAAATCCAGACTGCTCCTAAATAAGGAGTGATTTTTGTTCTAAAAAATTGTATAATCTAGAATATACTATTCGTTCTAGTAACTTTCCTAGACAACTCGTTATACTAATTGGTCTATAATTTAAAGTATCTTGAAAAGTAGAGGCCTTTTTTTGAATCATAGTAATGTTCAAAGTTTATCCAAGCTTTCGGGACTTTACCTTCTTTAAGAGATAAATAAAAAAGTTATGTTAAAATTATTTAAAATTTTTCTTGTAAAATAGATGATTGTGGAGATATGAGCGATGAAAAAAATCAAACATGCATAGCCTATCCGTTTAGATGTACATTTGAGACGAGCTTTTGTGAATGGGTGCCTAGTTCGGAAAACAGTTACAATTGGCAACGGACTACTGGTTACAATTGGCCCTCGAGATTGGCTCCACAAAGAGATCACACAACTAACACTGCAGCTGGTTCTTACATATACATCAACACGACTGGTCGCCAGCCAAAATCCACTTCGGTCCTATTCGGACCTGTTATCAGCACTGATAGCACTAGTTGTCGGATGAGATTTTTCTATTATATGAGCGGAAGATCGGCAGGGAAATTAAGCATTAAATCACGAACCCATATAGGCGGATCATTTACATATCAATGGTCTCGCACTGGAACTATTGCTGACTATTGGGAACGTGCCGAGGCTTATCTATATTCAAGCAGCTTTTATTCGAAAAATTACCAGCTGGTAATTGAATCAGAAGTCGCTAGCTCTGGATCACAAGAAGACGGCATAATTGCCATTGATGACATATCTTTTTCTAAGGAATGTATTCCATCAACAGATCCAATGCAGATAACTCAGACAACTGCTCGACCACCTTTATGTGGATACGATGGCTTTAGGTGTTCAAACGGTAAATGCATCAATAAAACTCAATTGTGTGATTTCATAAACGATTGTTCAAGTGGCGAAGATGAGGCCAATTGTGGTAAATGCAATTTTGAAAAGGATACATGTGGTTGGTACGATAACAGTTTTGGCGGACACATATTTAATCGAACTACTGCTGCAAATGCAAAAATATCCAAAGATGTTACTTTAGGATCAGCTAATGGATCACTAATGAACTACGAGGCATCAGAAGGAGCTTTTTCTGGCTTAAGCAGACTCTATTCGCCTGTATTTGGCCGAGCCAGTTCATATTGTGAATTCGAATTTTACTATTTAAAAAAAGACGTGTCTGACACAAATTCTAATGAATTTTCCTTGTTCCTAGTCGACTCATTTGATCGCACTGAGCGTCTATGGCGAACTAAACAAAATTCGCCAAACAATGATTGGACTAGAATGACCATAGGTCTTCATTCACGTGACCCAGGCTTCAAACTCTATTTCGAATCCTCTTTTATCAACCAAGACTCTGATCAAAAGCCAATATTAGCCATTGATGAAACAAATTTTATTAATTGTCAAACACAATTCAATGTGTCTTGTTTTACAAGCAACATTTTTAGATGCAACGGATCCTATTCTTATTGTATACCAAACAGTTTAGTTTGTGATTTTAACAACGATTGTGTTGATAAAAGTGATGAAAAAGCCAACACATGTGTTAATTATACAAGATGTGATTTTGAGAGCGAACAAAACTCGCTATGTCAATGGACAAACGACAACGATGCTGACCTTAAGTGGAAAAGAGCAGTTGGAAAGCAATTTTTAACTTCCAGTCTTAACTATCCGACTTATGATCACACAACATTGGAGTCAGATGGTCACTATTTTTATAATGACTTTACGGGCAAGCCGAACAAAATTTCTCGGCTTAGCAGTCCTGTTTTTTACCCAGTTAATGAAAATTGTTCTCTTAGACTCTGGTACTATATGATAGGTATTTTTTTGATAAGAATTTTCTTTTTCATTTTTTAAAAAATTTAAATTTAGACCAGGACGGTAGTGGACCTGCTCTCAAAGTGTATTTGAGAACTATGATCGGTGGACCGTTGACTCTTTTATGGGAAAAAAATAACCTAAATGGTAAGCTAGTCATTAAAATTAGATTTTAAAAATAAATGATTATATTCAAAAATAATTTAAAAAAAAATACGATTTTTTTGAAAAAATTTTATTTATTAAATTTATAAATCAGAACTTGTTGATCGCTCTTAATTAGCAATTTAATCTGTATAGATTAAATTTTAGCTTATACATGGCATGTATCTAATGAAAGATTTTGTAGAACTAGCTTTAGACCTCACAGTCAACGAATAGTTGAAGGTTTATTGAAGGTTTTTAAAAGATCTTTAAAATTTCATTATCATATTTTTATTTTTTAAACAAACGGTTGAGATTTTTTTTAAGAAAATATTACAGTAAAGAAATTTCGAATAATATACTTTCCTTTTACTCGAATATGTAAAGAATATCTAAAGAAATGTCTTTCATTAATTTGTTTAAATTCTTTAACAAAAACAACACTAAACTGTTATACAAAACTCTCGTTAGACCACATATAGAATATGGCATTAGCTCATGGTATCTATATTGTGTTAAAGATATAAATGAACTGGAAAAAGTACAAAGAAGAGCTACTAGACTGATTTTTGAGTTGAGAACATTAAGTTATACTGACATGTTAAAAAGAATGGATTTGACCAATCTTCCAAAATTTTTAATAATTTAGAGAAGGTGAATCTCATAAACGACGCTTATTTGTTTGTTCAAAGCACAAAAAATAACCTCAGATCTCATAATAGAATCTATTTATAGAGAAAAAATAAAGTATTTTCAACCAAGATCTAATTTCCTTACAAACAGGGTCACGACAATCTTAAACAAATTGCATGGAATTTGAGCAGTTTTAAGGCTAAACTGGACGTCTGGATGACAGAAAATTTTTCTTTTTTTGAAGTGACTGCTAAAAACCTTTAGGGCTATACTTGAACTACTACTACTGTTACTAGTACTACTACTCTTTTCTGTCTGTAGATTTAATTAATTAATATCCTAAAATTTTATTTACATTTTTAGAAAATTGACTTAGACTTAGCATCAATAATTGGTGACCAACTATTTTCTCTTAACTAAACTGAGAGAAAAAAGTTAAAATTTTTTATTTTTATTTTTTTTTCCAAAATTCACAATGACTTAAAATATTGTTCTCTAGTAAACGCTTTTTCTTCTATTTAATTAAAATGTTAGTCTTTTTTTTTCTCTGATTCAGCCAGTAATGGAAAATGACTTGTGAGATCTTAACAGATCACAGTATTGCACTGTGAAGCTATAGACATTTAATTTGGATTTAATTTATGTTTTAGTTATTGAGAGAACTTGATGGAGTAGTTACAATTAAACAGAGTTGTTTAAAAGTCACAAGTCTTAAGTCAAGTCAAAGTCATGACTTGGACTTGTTGGAAAAAATTTAAAAAGCACAAGTCTTGACTTTGTAACTTTAAAGTTATTATTAATTTATTTAAAGAAATTAATTATTGATTAAGAAATATTATTAATTAAGGGTTAGGGTTTGGGTTCGAGTATTGAAAAAATTTGACTTGAGTCGTAATTGACTTTAAGTAAAAAAAAAACAGACCATCTAAGACTCGATTCAAGTCATTTGACTAAAAATGACACGACAAATTCTTAAAAATAGATCCTAATTTTGGAACAACATGGATAAGGCCTGAAGATAAAAAATGCTGGATTAGCAAGTTAAAGGAAATGCTAGAAGAAATTGATGAAAATGATAGCCTAAGAGAAATTTTTAAATTTTCAAAAAGAAAAAATAAAGCATCTTCTGATTGACTTTTAGTTTTCGATGATGAAAACAGTTTTACTGTACAAAATTTTTAGTATGATTTAATGTTGAAAAGCTATTTTGACCTACAGCGTCAGTCGCATTTAAAAAGCATGGATAAAGGTGATTCTTATTTAGATCCTTTGAGGTGGTGGAAACATAACCGGACTCTTTTCCCAACCAAAAATTTTAGGAGTTCCGGCAACCAGCGCTTCTATTGAAAGACTGTTTAGCAAGATTGGATTTATACTCAGTCAACACAGAAGACAGATGACAATGATATTTTGGCTGAAAATTTTTTTTTTTTGAGAGAAAATAAAACTTTATTTTCCAAATTTTATAACTTAGATTTAAAAAAAAAGCAAACATATTCAATTAATTAATTCAATTTTATAAATTATAAAAAATCAGACATTAAATTTTTTTGAACGCTACTTAAACAGATACAACAAATCTTAGATCATTTTTTAGGTCTTTTTTTTTTGAGTCAAAAAAAAATCTCAATACACAAATACTAATATTCTATTTTAGCTCTAGAATGGATTTTGGCTGATATTCCTTTGCAATCTGGGGAAAATTTTCAAGTAATTTAGACTAAAATAAAATGTAAAAAGTACATTTTTAAATTTAATTGAAAAAAAAAAAGGTTGTAATAGAAGCTGTTAACGGAAACGCTCAAATAGTAATTTAATTAAATTTGCATTAAATTAAAAAAATTTATGAAAATAATTTAGGCAATCGATGATTTATCCTTTACTCCATGGTGCAAAATTAACACCATTGATCCACTGCCAAGCTATGTATTTACTACGCCAAAACCGGACTCGACATGTCCATCGCCTAATCAAATCAGATGTCAAACAAGCAATGAGTGCATATTTACCAAAGATCTGTGCAATTTTAGATATGATTGCAATGACAAAACAGACGAGCTTTCTTGTCCATGGACGTGCAACTTTGATGGTAAATTATCTAAATTAAAACTTGTAATTATAAATATAAACATGAATTAAAAGACAACAATAATTTATGCTCATGGAACAATTTAGCTAAAGATTCTGATCAACTTTTAACAATCAAGTGGAGTATTGGAAAAGCTTCTCAATTTAAAAATACTGGTCCTCTGTTCGGTAATATTATGGTTTTATTTTTGTCACGAGAAAAATTTTCTTATTTTTAAATCTTAACTAAAACTACTTTATTCAATTTAAATCAGGGAATTTTGTATGGTCCATATTTTTTTTTTAGCTTTTCTTCAATTATTCCTTATTGATTTAAAAATATATTTAAATTTTGAAAAGAAAAATTTTGACATTTTTTAACTTTTATCTACTTTTTTGCAAACCCCTTAACCTATATATTTTTATACAAATTCTGAAACTAGACAAAATTCTGAACAAAACGATGGTTTTACTTTTTTTATTTATTTAGTTCAAAAATTTTTATAAACGCTCAAAAAGAGTCCATTTTTTTGAAAAAAAAAAAAATTTTGCAAAAAATTCAAAAAAGTAGATCCCGAAAAAGTTAAAAAGTGTCAACATTTTTCCGAAAAAATTTTCAATTTTTTCTTTTTTTTCAATATAACCAGCTCAGAATATAGAGAGCATTTAATTCTCTATCAGAAAATGTGTCGATCAAGGAGATTCGATTAATTAAATTCTGAGATAAAAAAGCTTAAATAATGGCTCTGTATTATGTTAGCTATGCTTAAAATAAAATATTCAAATTAACCTGTACAAAATAGCTAGCTCTTTTTTTTACTAATTAGCAAGATTAAAATAGCAAAATTAAGTAATAAAAAAAAAGCATGTTTAAAACCGCTTATTAAGTGTCAATTTTTATTTTCACCTCATTTCTATTTAAAAAAAATGATTCACGAGTTAAGTGAAAATTTAAATAAATTGTCCATTGACTTAAAATGTGGACAAATAACAATTTCACGAAAACAAAAACCAATGCTATGTTTGAATAATTATTTTTTTTCGTATCTCGACTACAAATGATGGAAATGTATTTTGGAGGTGTACTGAAGTGTACTTTTTCGAGAATATTATTTTATTATTAAAATATTAAATAATTATCTTTTTAATTGACAAATTAATTGATAGAATGTGTTAGCTACGAAATAAAACTTACTATTCCATTGTGTTTTTATTTACAAGAAAAAAATAGCCACTTATGGCTATTTAATTGCGATTTTATTTACCTGTACAGGTTATTTTAATTTAGCTATTTTGACCAATTTATTTCTTAAAATAGCTAATATGAACAGGTTAATTTAAATCAATTTGTTTTGATTGAGTACCTAAATAAGATATACTCTATATAAGGCTGTAAAGATTCAGACTCCCCTAGACAAAAAAAATTTTTTTTGACCCCCCTAAAATTTTGGCTAAACTTAGGTTTTCATATACGTAGAATCCAAAAATGAGGTCGAAATCCATTTAAATCTACAATATTTTTATTGTTTTCATTGTAATTATTATAGTCCAACAAGTGTCTTAATAGATTAATGTTTAGTTGATAATTTGAGCTAATCTCTTTGTCTAATTTCTTTCTTTCTAAATTCTCATTATTCCATAACCGCCTCACTTATATAAAAATGGATCATTTTAATCAATTAAATCTAATTCAGCTGGTAGTTGCTAAGTTTTTAACAGTTTCTAAATTCGCATTAGTTAATTTGGATGAAACGTTAGGTTAAGTTTGTTATGGTAGAGATAAATTCCATGAATCTCTGATTGAAAAGCATTACACGCTTGGACTATAAATCTTAGTTTGTAGACCATGTAATACTCATGAAACCCATCCATTTCAATAGTAAGACCTTGTCTTATGAGTCAATCCAAATTTATCGATTCATGGTCTCTTAAATCAGGTACCACGGTTTAAATTAGTATCGGATCATTTTTTGCTTTTCTAGAAAGACTGTTTTCAAATAACGTTTATCTCAATCCCTCTTTTAGTTCTCTTTATGCTTTTCCATAATCATATTTGTTTATTATTATTATTATTATTATTTATTAAAATTAAAGTCCCATGGACAAGAATAAAAAAAAAAGTAGAATATAAAAAAGTTATTTTAAAAAAAAATTCATAATTTATGAAAAAAAATTAATTTAATTACAACAATAAAAAAATTCGTTTCAAGCTGATCATTTACTAACTATTCAAACCGACAAACCAATTTAATACAACTTTATTTAGGTAACCGTAAGATATTTAATTTATACATTCTTTTTATCTAATACTGAAATTAACCTTTAGGAGATCATTTAAAATCTTGTAAAGTAAAATATTTCCATTTTTTGTTCTATATAGGCGACGATTTTATTTATAATGAATTTAACTGAGTCTACAATTCCAACATTTTCACTTTTATAACTAAATTCTATTAAGGATTTAACTAATTTAGGAGGATGGTCGAGGCAATTAATAAATAAACGCTTTTCCAACATACTTATATGGGTACAAAAAGATGTGCTTTTTGTGTTATTTACTGTTTGAGTTCTTGTAAAAAATAATATTTCTCTACATATTGGACTTCTCATTATTTGTTCTAAAAAAAACATTTTATGTTTGAAATAAATTTGTCCTAATGACTCTATTCTTAGGGCTTCATTTAACGGAGTAACATGTGTATACAAGTTTATGCTCCAAATTTATCTTTTAAATAAAATTTTAAGAGTGTTTGAAATGATAGAATTTAATGCAGATTCATGTGTAGCAAACTATGTTAAACCATATCTGAGTGGATGCAGAATTTTTTTGCAGAAAAATTTGCAGTAATAAAATGCTTAATTTTTTTAGTGAAAAATTTTGAGCATGATCATTTTAATTTGATTATTAACTTCAATTTGCCATAAAACTAGTAATTTTAGAGTGTTTAAAATTTTTTTTTGCAAAAAGCCAAAAAATTTACAAAATTTTTAAAGTTATATTTTTTTTTGTTTTTTTATTTATAATTTAACTAAAGCATACATGTGTATGGGATATAATTGCACATTTGAATTTATTTAAATGTTGTGCAATTTTTATGCTATATAATTAAGACTAGAAGCACCAAGCGGGGTCAAATGACTCTTTTTAAAATTAAAGATGTTTTAAGGCTTTATTCCAAAAATAAAAAATAATGAATTAATCATATATCAATTTTAAATCATGTAATAAAAAAAAAAGATTCATATAAAAATTATTTCTCACATTTTTTACAAATAATCACACGTTACGTTGTACATTGTCCGCATACTGATTTACAACAGTTTATACAGATTAAATTAGTTTTATTATTGTTGCAAAGGCACTGAATTTGACACTTAACACGCTTTGGAGAACTGTTTTCTTGATCATCTAAACTTTGGGCTCTTTTTGCGTACACTTTTAGGTGTTTGGGGTGCAGAATGGGTAGAACTTTTGGAATAATTTTGGAATAAAATTTCAATAGGAGTCATTTGACCCTTTTTGGTTCTTCTAGTCAATTTAAAAAAATGAAGCATCATGTGAATATGTTTATATGAAATTTTTAAAGTTTAACTATTTAATGTTAACTTTACAATTACAAATTTCTTTTTAATTTTAGACCATTCAACTTTGTCGGCCGATGGTTCAATTTTATTTTTTGAGTAAAAGAAAAAAAAAATTTCTTTTAAAAAAAAAATTTTATTTAATTATTTTTTGTTTATTTGTCAAGTCCGGTTGGAGAGTTGGCGGGCCACAAAGCTAGAATAATCAGTCCCATTTACAATCAAGCAGGCTTGATGTGCTCGCTCGAGTTCTGGTATCAACTATATGGCGATTCAACTAGCACTCTCAACGTTTACATCCTCTCGGGTCTAACAGAGACTCGCATAGCAACACTCAAGTCTGGCAAGACTGACCAATGGACCAGCTTTAGGGCCAATCTTCCCACATGTGTGCAGCAATTTCAAGTGATAGTCGAAGGAGTCCGAGGCCAATCCAATTCAAGTTTCATTTTTATTGATGATATTCGCTTTAACAACTGTGAATATCAAAGACCCATTCAGGCATGCACTAGTGATCAGTTTAAGTGCAACAGCTTTCATTGTGTGTCAAGTTCGAATGTGTGCGACTTGGCCAACGACTGCTGTGACAGAAGCGATGAACAAGAGTGCACAAGCTATTACAAATGCAATTTTGAAAAGGACATGTGTGGATTTAAGTCTTCAAATGGGAGCAGTGCGCAATGGGTTATAGCCAGACCTGACTCGTTAGCTATTCAAAATGGACCGTTTTATGACCACAGCACCCAGACTTCCAAAGGCCGCTATTTGGCCTTGTCTTCACCTGTGATGGCCAAGGAAGGAGACAACGCATTTTTAAGCGTTGGAGTTAGAGCTAGTCAAGATGGTTGCAAGATGAGAATTTGGCATTTTTTGCAAGGAGAAAAGTCCGGACTGTTGGCTGTTTGGTGGAGAAAAGAACTATATGGACAGCTGTTCAGCTTGTTCAGCACAAACAGGCTGAATGATCAATGGGAAAGAATTGATATCAATATTCCTTTAATGAGTGAATTCGAAATTGTTGTCGAAGGAGTCAGAGCAAGGTCTGGAATGATTGCTATCGATGACATCACATTTACTCCCCAATGTCAAATAGATGCTGATTTAGAACTTCCTAGCGCAATTAGCACATCATCAATTGAAAGTGAAAATGCAACCATTGAATCAACAACTGAAAAAATTGGCAATGATAATTTGAATAAAAGTGGTAAGCTAAAATTTATTTATTAATAGCTAAATATAAATTTGATATTTAAAATTTAGAATTTGGATTGATTATTGGTGTATGTGCTTCATTTGTTTTGATTGTTGTTTTAGCTGTGATTGGATTTGTCTATTGGAAAAAGAGAAAAAACAATTCGAGTCAAACAACTGTTGATATGTCTGGATTGATTAACAAAAATTTTGATGAACACTTAGAACAGAACTATTAGACAATTTTAAAATTATTTTCTTTTAGAAAAATTTAAAATAATGATTTTAATAAATTTTTTTAATTTTTTCTTTAAACTATCTAATTGAGACAAGAGAAATATGATTGAAGCCATTTTGTTTTAAATTGGATAAGATCATGCTTAAAAGCATGCTTTCACACTAAGAAAAAATTGAGTGTTGATGGTGAATTTTTTAAAAATTTAAAAAAAAAAATTTATTTTAAAAATGTAAAAATAAGAATTTTGATCAAAATTAGTGCTTTGGTTAATAAATATTCATTTACAGGAACATTTTTTAATTTTTTTTTATAATGAGTCTCGATTTTGGACTTAAGAGATTTATTTTTTTTTTTTTTTTTTTTTTTTTTTTAGTATTTTTATTTTTTTTGTTAATTTTGGGAATAATTTGGATTTCCAGAAAAAGACGGTTGTTGGGGTTGAGGTTGGGG
>VANL01001336.1:0-14605 GCA_006352455.1 Brachionus sp. 'Tiscar' | reverse complement strand
TTCTTTACTAATTTTCTCAAAATATGATTTTTTTATTTCATTTAAAAAATAAATAAATATTTAAGTAATTTCGTAGCCCTTAATTAGTAATTTTAGAGGCCAAAAATAATTAAAAAATGAGTCTAAAGTAGTAATTATATATTCCATAATTAATTAACTATTAAGTCCAAAATAATTATGAGCCCGTTTCAGTAATAGAATGAGCCCATTTAAATTATTCCCATCTTTTTTGATGGTTTCGTGCATTTTTTACTAACGAAAATTTAACTTAATGACATAATTTTTATTTATTTTAAAGCTAGGATCAGCCTGATTTAAAATTTTGAAAAAAAAATGGGGAAAGTCTTGTCCAATCCTATAGCAAATTAAACTAAAGTTTTATTCAAAAATTTGAAAAAATAAATTAAATCTAAAAATAAATTAAATCATTTTTTAAAATCTTTTAAAGATAATTGTAAAAGATTTTAAAAAATGATGCTTTTAAATTAAAAAATAAAAATTCTTTTGATTTTAATAAAAAATACTGCAACAAACTTTGTTGGTAGGGATTAAGGATATAAAAACGATAAGTTAAATGAAAAAATTGACAAAATTTTTCAAATTTAATATTTCCAACATATTATAATTATTTTCTTTTTCAATTTCAAGGATAATAAATAGGCTATTGCAGATGCCTCATGAGATAGATTAACATTAACCTTGTGGAACATCTGTTTTGATCCTTATAAAATATTTAATTTGAAAAAATTTTTTATCAGCTAAGGGCCAAATTTCTTCAATAAAGACTCTATTTTGGGGGCGCTTATTTGCAAGGATATACGCTAATAAAATTCTAATATCTAAGTAAAATTTTGAAATAATTTTTCATTATGAAACTAAATTTTTAATTTCATTTTTTTTCTATTTATTTTGCTTTTTAGAATGTAAATTAAATTTAAAGTTTGGCGATTGAATTTTTTACGAATCTAAAGAAATTTTTTTCTTAACAACCGACTTATTTTTTTTTTTGGATAAAAATCTAAAAATTTCCTAAATAAATAAATATTAGCAATTTTTTTAATGAATCATTTTAAATAAAACTTGAATTAAATGTATAATTATATAGCAATAAATTAAAGTTTAACAGGCCCAAAAAATGTAAGCTAGTGTCAATTATACAAAAAAATGGAAGCGTTTAAGTTATTGAATAATTTCTTAAATAAACTAAAATAAATAAAAATTACACCATTTACAGATAACGCCTTAGAAAGTATTAACTGCAAAATCAAACCTATTCATACTTTAAGAGAAAGATTAGCCGTTAATTCGTATTTAAGGAATGCTTGTGATATGCTAAGAAACTGGTCTGTAGATTCAGAATCTGAGACAAAGTTTAATACATCTTATAATGTTAAGGTAGAAACATGGAACATGGCTTATGATTTTTTACATTCTTCTGATTCTTTAATTAAAAAATTCTGTAAATAATCAGACTTATTTAAAGTTAGCAAAAAAAGTTATGAAAAATTGATAAATTCTGATTTTATTTATAAAAATTATAACTCTTTTAAAAAATTAAGTTTTGATAAGTTAGTTGAATATATTGATAAAATAAAAATTCATCAAAATTAATAATTTATTTAATTTATTGTAATTAATAATTTATTCAATTCATCCAAAATTCATTCCAACTCGTAACTCGTTTACCGAAAAAGAAAGCTGGTAAAGTAGCAAAAGCAAAGAATGCGCTTGAAAAACAATAGAAATAGTTTTTGTTATAATTTTTTTGGTTTATTTTTATCAATTTTTTTTATATTAAACTTTTTGTTGATAATTTTTTAACACAAAAATAAAAAAATACACACTATTAATTTGAAATAAAATTTTGAGCAATAAAATAAATAAACAA
The DNA here is from genome assembly GCA_006352455.1 of Brachionus sp. 'Tiscar'. NCBI lineage: Eukaryota > Metazoa > Rotifera > Eurotatoria > Ploima > Brachionidae > Brachionus > Brachionus sp. 'Tiscar'. The sequence continues at coordinate 12,717 of VANL01001336.1, read as the reverse complement.
AACATTTTGTCGGACACTAAATTAATAATTTTGGAAATACAGGTAATATTAAGTCAAAATTAAATAGTAAAAATTTCGTAAAAAAATTCCAAGTTGATTTAGCAATTTGTTTTGAAAGCGTTAAAAATCATTAAAAAGATTAACTAGGCTGTTTGAATTATCTTTTATTAAAATTTTTATATTAAATTTATTTAAAAAATGCACATGCATGCCAAAAACAAACAATATATTTAAGATTTTCAGCCAAATATTTAAGATCAGGTTCAGAGTCAAAATTGTACTTATCAATTTTATGCAATCTGTATCCAGGAACAGGATCATAGCGATAACTAGGATCATTAAAAAGCATTACTAATCTTGTCAAAACATCAAAAGCTGAGCGATTTGAATCGTTGCCCTCCTTGGTGAACGAATAATAAAAATCTTCAATAACGTAAACACCTCCTTCTTTTACATAAGGAAATAAACCTATTAGGCTATTGACTTGTTGAGATCTGGAATGTCCTCCATCGTCAATTATTATATCGTAAGGGGAACCCACTTCTATTTGCTTCAAAATTTTAAAATCGCTTTGACTTCCGATGAATAAGTGTTTTGTTAGATTTTTGAATTTTAAAGCACAATTTCGGTTAAATTCCAAAATGGATATTTTTGAATTTGGAAAAAATTCTTTCCATGATAATAATGATTTTCCAGGACCATATACCATGCCACATCCGAGACCGATTTCGAGCACTTCTAGTTTTTCATATCTAATTGGTCCAAAAAATTTACCATAAAAATTGAAATATTTGTGAAAATATTTATCAGTTCCATATTTTTTAAAAATTTCTTTAATCTCTTCAACTGAGTTGTTTGTTCTCAATTTTACTCTATTTATTTTATTTTTGTTTTTTAAACCAATTTTTACTTCAAAATTTAAAATGAATAAATATGTAAGAAAAAGAATAATTATTGAAATAATAAACTCTCTTGGCTTGTACATTTATAATCGATTTTTAATCTTAAAAAATATATTTATAAAAATTAAAAAATAATCTTTTTTTAAAAATTTTTTTTCTTTATTTTAGTTTAATTATTAGCATTTGATTCAATTAAGTAAACCTAATTATTTTCTTATCAAATAACAAATCTAGCTTGTAGAATGTTAATTTTTTCAGTATGAATAATAGGCAAAAGAAAAATAGACCTTAAAGACTAGATAATAGCCTTACATCATTATTTCTAACCTTCAATAAATTTTTTTTTCATTTCACAGATTATGACTTAATAGGATGTATAAATTATTTAACTATTAACCTAAAATAAAAATTTACTTACAATATACACAGGTACTGAATTCTAAACTAATATGGTATCATTTAAAAATATATTGTAACCCTAGTTACTTTTGTTTTTGGAGATTTTTCTTTTTTAAGTTTGATACCAACTTTCTATCAAAACTTCTACTGTTAAATTTATGAAAAATGAATGGCATTCGGAAAAATTTTCGATAGAGTTTTAATATGTTTAAGAATAATTAAAAATTATTTATCAACTTCAATCAAAAAATTTTTTTCTTTTAGTTTTTTCAAGTAACTATAAAAAAATAAAAAAAGTTAAAATAAATTATATTTTGACTAAATAAATATGATTTATTAATAATAAATTAAATTTTGTTTGGTTGGTATAAAATTTAGTAATTAAAGAATAAATTTAAATAATTTACGTAAATAATAAAAGAATTTGTCCAACTTAATAAACGCGGTATTTTGAATTTCAAAAACAAAAACAGAAATTCTTCTTTTTTTTGATAAATTAAAATTTTAAAAAATATAATATATCAAAAAAATTAATGTAATTTAGTGCAAAATACTTTTTTGAAGCTTTTTTACTTAAAATAAAAGCTTTTAAGGTAAACAATGTCAATAATCAATTCAAATTTTATTGATTTTTTTTTATTTGTTATTAATTTACATCAGGAAAGTTGTTTTAGGTAAAAAAGTGCATCAAAGTATGTTGCATTAAGTTGCAGTATTTTTTAAAAATATATTTTATTTTAGTAAATTTTGATTTATTAATAATTTTTGTTCTTTTTGTTTCTGAAATTCACAATGGCATAATTGCTTAATCTGAGTTCTTTGAACAAAGCAAACGGACACTCTAAATTTAATTAAAGCCATCATAAGCAGTGTCATGACGACTTTGTGAACAATTGTTCACCAAAAGATGTGATCAAGGGTATCATAACGACTATGTGATCTTGAATGATCACCAAATCACTGATCACTAAACATGTGATCATTTTTGATCACGAAAAAATAAAAATGATCACATAATAGTAATATAATTTTGAAAATAAAAAAATTTAAAAAATTTAATTATTGTTGGTTTTATTCCATTTGATTTTTAATGCGTGTTTCAATGTTTGTTTATTTTTAAGAATAATACAACACTGGTATACAACGCATCTTTATACTCAAAAGATTAAGCCATTTAGATCACCATACGATCAAACATTTTTCTCTTTATCAAAAAATATTTAAGTTAATTTATATTTTTGCAAAATATGCTTATTTTCATGGAAAAAAAATAAAAAATAAAAAGTAACTCAAGGGGTCCAAAAAACCCCTCCGGGTTTTGAGTGTTAAAAAAATAAAAATAATTATTATTAATAAATAAAATTTATTTTCTAAAAGACAAAAATATTCAAAAAAATTTTATTATAAAAACATATCATATCTCATCTAATTAGTTCTATTTAGGATACAATTTCTGATGTTTTATCGAGTCTGCCAACTTTGTCATCATTTTTAGAGTCATCTTGTGAATTATTTATTAAATTATCTTGTTTTAAATCTTTTACAATTATCTCTAGATCGTTTTTGAACTTTTCCTGATCATACACAATTTCGTTCTCAGGATAAACATATTTATTTTTATGATAATTTTCAATTGTTTCTTTAATACAACCACGATAAAACCACATTTTTATCATTTGCTGTAATTCTTCTTTCATTTCGGGCAACTTCTGATCTTTTATTATTCTTAATCTAATTAAAGAATTTAAATACACTGATACATAATCAATTTTTCTGTATTGAATTTCTGTTTTCGAATCTTTTAAAATATTTTGTATTTCATCGATTGAAATACCAGTGAATATATTAATCATTAATAAAGGAATTAAGAATATAAAAATTATATATATGAAAAAGTTAACAAAATTTAGCGAATTTATTTCGCTGTCAATTCCCATATCATCGATTTCCAAATTACCCAAAGCAAACGAAAACAGTCTGAAGAGTCCAAATCCAATGGTTGTATTAAATAATAAATTTTGATTCGGATCTTCTTGAGTTTGATTGCTGCTTCGATTACGAAATGACAAAATAAATCCAATTAGCATTACTATCAATAAAATAAGTATTTTTAATGAACGTTTCACTATTTTAACAGTAGCCAGAATGATAGGTCCAATAATCGAGATTTTGTTAAAATTAAATAGAAACAAAATGAATGAAAAGAGAATTGAAATTGAAAAAAGTGATGATTTTAATGCATTATTCTCGAGAAAAAGCATAATAATGCATAAAACTGAGTTAGAAAACTCAAAAATATTTTTTAACGTTAAAATATATGTCAATATATTTTTTGTGAGTAAGGAAGTAATTAATTGCAAAAATTCAAAGGCTACCCAAAAGAATAAAATTATCAAACAAATTATTTTAGATACTTGATTTAAATTCTCGTTTTCTTCTTCTTGTTTGTATATTTCAATATTAATTGAATAAAAAACTAGAAAAACTAGAAAAATGAACAAATTAATGAAATATAAAACTTTCGGAATAGAATTCCATTCTCTACTAAAAATTTTTGCTATTTTTTTATGTTGTAGTGAATCATGATTTTTACTATGTTTGATATGGTCTAGAATTTTTACGAAAAATATTCTTTGGTCATAGCTCAGGTCATTATTCGCAGAAATGCTAATATCGGGTATACTAAAAGTATCTAAATCAAATTCATTGTTAAGTAGCATTTTTATTGTTTTGGTACAATTTTTTTTAAAAATATGCGCTAGAGATTGATTAAAAAATTTTTTTTTCAAAATTCTAAATTTATAAGTCAAACTTGGATTCTGTTTAGCTTCTTCGTTCATAAACTTAAAAAGATAAATTAATATAATCAACATATCGTCATTATTTTCTTCAGAAGCTATTTTAAATGCTTCAGTGTGATCGAATTCTAGCATGTTATTGATTTTTATAAACTCAGTAATTTTTTTTCTTGCTTTATTCTTTTCCTCTAATATTTTATCGAAGTATTTTTTGATGTCTTCTAGAGAAATTAAAAGATAAAAAATTGAATTATATTCTTTTTTGCATAGTTTAAGAAACGATTCATTTGATTTTATTTGTTTAAAAAATTCTCTTTCATCTATAGTTGCATTTTTTAGGTCTAATTTTAACAATTCTTTAAAATTATAGTTGTAGAAATCCGTTTCAAATTCCAAACTCAACACATAATCTATTATAGTCCAGCTTTTATTAGATACTTTTTTTAGTTTCTTAATCAAATTTTTTATGTTTTCTTTTTGTTTATTCTCCGTTGTTTTAATCGAATATCTAAATCCAATTAGAAACAAATAATCTAACAATTTTATAGGATCATTTTTAAAAGCTTCTTTTAGCCGTTTTAAAATGTCATCATTATCATCACTATTATCATCACCATTATCATCACCATTATCATCATCATCACTATCATGTTGGTTTTGATTTCTTAAATCGATTATTTTTACATCAAGTCCTGTAAAAAAATCTATATCAAGACTTTCCAATTTGTTATGGGAAAAATTAAATTTTTTGATTTTATAAGGTTTGTTTATTTTTTCCATGATCTGGATTTTATTATGACTGAAGTCGATTTCTTCTAAATACAAAGAACTGCCAAAAATCCATTTAGGTATTTCAACTATTCCATTATGACTGAAATTTAATTTTTGCAAAGATTCAAATATAGTTGATTCGATAGATGTGATTTTGTTGTTTGAAAAATTTATTTCAATTAAATGTGTATCTCTTAAATGCTTTATATCGTTAATTTGGTTAAAACTTAAATCAATTTTTTTTAAACAACTTATGTATTCGAAAAACGATAAATCTTCAATCTTATTATTATTTAATTTTAAAAATTCGATCGAAATAATAGACTTTTTAGTTTTTATTATATTGGAAATTTTGTTGAAACTAAAGTCTATACATATATACTTTTTTTGCGTATATTTAAAATATCTTAAATCAATTTCTCTAATAAAATTATTCGAAAAATTAACTTCTTCTAGATTTGTGTTTTTTTCAAATATTTTTTTTTCAATTTTACAGATACAATTTCTTTCAAAGTTTACTTTTTAAATTAGATTGCTGATAGAATATTTTTTCATTTATCTTAGTAATATTATTACAACTAAAATTGATCGATTCTAAATTTGGTAAATTAATAAAAATATTTTCATCTAAAAATTTCAAGCCATTATTGCTAACATCAATAGATTTTAAATTCAGATATTCGATCTCTCCATTGATATTGTAAAATATTTCTTGTGGCAAATACAAAAGATTGCAATCTTTTAGAATCAGATCCGTTTTCTTTTGTAATTTCTTATAGATTTGATTTATATCTGATTCTTTTTTTTGTTTTTTTACTTCAAAAAAATTCGGATTCATTTCATTTTTTTTAAGAAAAAAATTGTATTTTTGGTGCTGTTTGATTAGTTCGGCAATTTTTCGATCCTTTTTATTTTCAAAATAATCTTTATATAATATATCCGAAATCATATTCTAATTATTAATTATTAATAAATTATTAGTTGTTTTAATTTCTAAAATTAATAAAAAAGTTAAAATTACATTAAATAAGTCCCGAAAATAGACCTATTCACAATGAACGTGTTAAAATTCTTAATTAAAAAATACTTTTTATTAAAAATAATTAGAGTTTCTTTAAATTCTTTATTGAAGTAGTATTTAATTAATTTATTATTATCAAATCAATCCGCAATGGAATTAAGTACTTAACTTTGCCTTAATTGTTTTGAACTTTAGTCCGTATCTTGTTCCTCAGTTGAATAACCAAGTTTTCAGAAAAATATTTTGCTTTTAGAAAGGAATTATGAATTTTGGAACGAAAATAAAACAAAAATTTTAAAATTGATATTTCTTTTTTCTTCATTTTTATTACTATTAATACTTTAAAAAATGAACTTTTTTCTTTATTCAATTATTTTAAAAAGATTTGTTTTTAAGTCACAAAAATTTAAGTCAAAGTTATGACTTGACTTAAAATTTTTTTTTAATGAAATAAATTTCTAAATATATTTTTTCATATTTCATATAATTTTATTAAATTTAATTAAATATTAAACAAAATAATAAAAATAATAATAAGCTACATCAGGAGACCTATGGAGCGAGACTAGATGTAGTTTCGCTATGGTAGCTATCTTTCTGCGAAAAAAAAAAAAAAGTTATCTTCATTAAATATGCAGACCAGTCAAGTTCATTCATATACTAAACTCGATTTAAAGGATTCAAAGGTAACTTAGTTATTTAAGTGTTTCTTTATTTCTTTTAATTATATGAATATTTTATGGTTTGACTTGACTTGACTTAAGACTTGTGACTCAAAAACAAGTCTGACCTTAAAGTAACTTGGATTTAGAATCCATATAATTATTTTTTAGACTTTTTTTTAGAAAAAAAGAAATGAGGTTCTTAGAAATTTGGTAGAAAATAAGATAAAAAATGAATCCTAATTATCTTAAAACAACATAGAACAATAATTAATTATTGAACAATATACAATTGATTATACGCCCTTTTTGATAAATTAAAATTTACTAAAATTAATTTAATACTGCAACTTCTACTGTACTTTTTTTACCTAAAATAATTTTCATGATGTAAATTAAAGACAAAAAATAAAACATTAATAAAATTTAAATTCAATATGCATTTCGGCAGACTAAATGAAAGGAATAAATATACACAAAAAAGCAACAGAAATGTTATACTAGCGACCACAGAGTGTGAAAGGGATCTTTGAGTGATGGTTTCATCAGATTTAAGGTCGACCAGCCAAGTGAAAAGTGCCTGTGCGAAAGCGAGTAGGGTACTTGGAATGCTAAAGCGAACGTTTACAAGTAGAGAGGAAAGACTGTGGGTAAGATTGTATATATCCATGGTGAGACCCCACCTAGATTACGCAGTGCAGGTTTGGAATCCAAGTATGAAAATGGACGTGAATGCGTTGGAAAATGTGCAAGAGAGGGCAACAAAATTACCTTTTTCTGTAAGAAACATGCCGTATGAAATGAGTCTGACAAAATTAGGATTGACAAAGCTGAGTGAAAGAAGAGTGAGAGGGGTCTTGATTGAAATGTGCAAATTAGTGAATCGAATATAAAAGGTAAGCTTAGTCAAGAATCTAGTGAATAAATTAAAAAACAAGGGACCAGCAGAGGCGTTAAGACGAAATAGCATCAGATTACAGAGAGAAAGTTTCCCAGTTCAAATTAGAAACGATTTTGCGACTGCAGTAAGTGCCAGACATGTATTTTTCTCAACTAGAGTAGTTCCGCAATGAAATAAGTTGCCAGAAAATGTGGTGAAATCCAAGTCAACCGCTAATTTTAAAATGGCTAAGTTAAGTTTAAGATAAGTTCAATAGAATCGGCTGCTCTACACAGCCAATTGGCGGTGATGGGCTCAGACAATCTACATGTTAGGTGTCGCAGCAAAAACTACTACTACTACTACTAATATTGATTTGTTTTACCTTTTTAAAAATTTTATTTATCAAAAAAGGACAAATTCACCTTGAATTAAAGAATTGTGTGGCAGTATTTCAGTTTGTATTGTTAAATTATTTTGAATATGGTCATCATCATCTTTCATAAAAAAGTTTGTTTTAAAATTTTTGTTTTTAAGAAAAAATAAAATCTTTTGATTCATAACGCAAGCGTTTTCGTAAAGACAAAAACTTGTTCGTTCGGATGAAGTCCAGCATTTTATTAATTTTGATTCTTTATTAATTTCGTTGTCAAATGAAAACACTGATCTCATTTGATTTCCTTTATTGAAAATGAAAATAATAAAAAAAAAATTTAAAACAACCATAAATAAAAATATTTTTTTCATTTTTCTAGGATCAACATATATTTAATTTAAGATTTCTTTTTCAAAGGAAAAAGAAGAGTAAAATTATCAAAAATTTTATTTTTTTTCGTTATTTATTGTCTCCAACAACGAAATGAATTTCGACAAATTTATTGTAGAAAATTTTAAAATATTTCATTTAAAATTCTCTTGTATATAGTAACCGAAAGCAACCGAAACCTTGATTAAGTTTTTAAAAAAAAACTTAATCAAGGTTTCGGTTGCTAAGATTTTTTAAGAATTGTTTCTAAAACAAAAAATGATATTAAATTTGTCTACACTGGATGCTTAAATGAATATTTATTTTGTATCTATGGATGCTTCTAGTTTGACTTTAGAAAAAGCAAAAAGTAAATAAATTTTCATTCTATTAGTTAGCTTTTGGAAAATTTTAAGAAATTAAATAGTGTATGCTGAAACGAGGTGTATGCTTAAACTTTTTTCTTTAAATATCATTACTTGACCTAGACTCTTGATCAATTCTGAATTTGATTATTAATTTTCAATCAAAATAGCGAAAAAGATAATTTTTAAAAATAAATGATAATTAATTTATTTATTTGTATATCTGTACCGAGCCAAAGCTTTTTTAGATAAAAAAAAAATACCGAAACTAAAATAAATTTCAAAAAATAAAAAATTTTAAATTTATAATTAGATAAATTTAGATAGGGACTTACATAACACATATATTTGATGGTTCAGGAAAAAAAGAAGAAGTAGTAAGGAAGCAATTACAAAATGGAGTTAGATATTCAATATATCTTGACTAGAAACCTGCTTTATATTCTTTTACCAGTCTAAGGACCAACGGAACATATTAATACTTTGTATTAAATTTAATATATTTAATAAATTATTTATTAGATAACATATTTGCTCGAATTAAAAAACATGTCTTTATAAATCTTTTTGATGTTTTAAGACCCTGTCGTTAATTCTTAAAATCCAGATATACTGACATGTCGTTTTAATCGAGCAATTACGTTATCAAATAAAAGATGAGAAAAATTTGAATTGCAAAGTGCACTACGCTTGATTATATTGAATTTTATTTCTGCTAAACTCTGCAAATTTTTTTCATTTTCTATAAAAAAATTTCGAAGTGAGAATCGTTTTTCAAAATAGATTAAACTGCTGAATTTTGAATAACTTTTATTTTTTTATCATAGTTTCTGAAAATAAATTGATCATATTTTTATAATATTTTTTTTTTAAATTGTATGGTAAATAATAATTGAATAAAAATGAAAGAAAAATATATTTTTTAATTTATTCTTATGTATTAAGTTCACAGTTATTTACTAACAACTTAGTTTTTTTTTATTCGACGATCTCTTTTAAGAACAAAATTTAAGTGATAATACATAAGCAAAAATTTAGGGTAAAAGAATCATATATTTTAATATTTTTTTTACATTTAAATTCTAAATATTCATAAGCTATTTGTTGAATCAATCGATTGTAAGTTATTGGATAGTGCTTTATAAATAAATCTGATATTAATCTTGTACATTCTTATGCATACATCTCTCAAACCTTACTTATTAAAGTTTAGGTTTTGATCTAACATGCTGCCTAAAAAATTAACTTATTTAGCCTGCCGTACTGGTTGATTACTCATTAAAAGATTGAAAGAATTATTTACTTTACTACCTTTTGTAAAAGACTATGTAGTTACATTTGGGAACTGTCTCCATTTGTAGAGCCAAGATTCTAATTCATTGAGGTAGCTTTGTATCTAGACTGAAATTACCAAGTTTAAGAGAAAGAAGGATATGTGAAGATCACTTTTTTACCTAAAATAATTTTCCTGATATAAATTAAAGACAAAAAATAAAAAATCAATCCAAAAAATTTTAAAATCTCCAATATATCTCAAATTAAAAATCATCTTTCTAAATGACTCTTTTTTACCTAAGCTTCACAAAATCTCATCGTCATGATTTTTCTGACTGGATCATATAAAAGAGCATGCAATAGATTTATTTTTAGTTTTTTCTGTAGGTTCTTGTATATGTACTGGTAAATGAGCTTTAGTTTGTCTTAGTGGAGCTTTTAGAACACTAGTTAAACCACTTTCACTACATTTCATACTTTTCCATTTATTGCTTTTCCAGTAAACAATTTCGGCTTTTCCGCGGATTGAACGAACAGAGATGACAAACTTAATAACCAAATTTTAAATGAAACTTTTAAGATAGTAAAATTTAACCCAAAAAATTATCTACTAATGTTATTAAAATAAAAATTTTAAAATATTTTCAAATAATTTTCAAAGAATAAAGATAATATAAATAAAGAATAAATAACGAAATAAAAAATATTCTTTTTATTGATTAACTGCTACAACTAATGAAATGTTTGCCTTTTTAGTTTGAATATTTAGAATACCTCTAACATTTGCTCAAATAAAAAAGAAAATTCTGTCTTATTCACACTTAAGTTTCTATTTCGCCAAAAAACTCGACATTTCAAAATTTTTAAACAATCACGTAAAGGGATGTTTTTCAAAAAATCAGGTTGAAGAAATTTTGAATCAACCTTTGTTACTAATCTGAAATAATGCTGGGAAGATTGAAGAGCAGCTCTTTCATATAAATTTTGTTTATAATGAGGTGGTGCTATTTCGAAGACTATACTTTCATCAGGCATAAAAATCATGTTTGTCTGAGCAGCGCCATGAACAGAAATAAAAAGTCTTGCTTTTGACATCAATTGAACTTGTTGTAAAAAAGGCATATTTTCAAGATAAACTATATCTAATAAAGCAGGATCAATTTTTGATTTTAAAAAAGATTCAAGTTGATTTTGATTTAATATAATTCTTGATTTTGCTCTTTTTATAAAAACAATACGACTTCTATTAAATTCAATATTTAAGGTTTTCTTTATTTTATTTCTAAATTCTATTGCTTCATATCGATCATTGAAAAAATACTTTGCTATACCAGGAACTAATAAATATTTAAAACATTTTAAATTTGATTTTTGTTTTTTTAAAAAAAAATGAATTTGTTCGTCTTTTAATCCAATGGCTAATTTTAAGAAATTTTTTTGCCAATCACTTAAAAAATTTGATCTACGGCCGAGTATGTAGGCAGAGTCTATTTTTTGACAATAAGTTTTCTTATAAAATTTTTCAAAGATAGAAAAAGTAATTAATTTATTTGCCCAGTGATAAATATTTTGATTGTCATATTCAAATTTCAAAACTGAATGGCAACCCTTTTCATATTGTCTATTCCATGAGTTAGAATTTATAAATTCACCTTGAATTAAAGAATTGTGTGGCAGTATTTCAGTTTGTATTGTTAAATTATTTTGAATATGGTCATCATCATCTTTCATAAAAAAGTTTGTTTTAAAATTTTTGTTTTTAAGAAAAAATAAAATCTTTTGATTCATAACGCAAGCGTTTTCGTAAAGACAAAAACTTGTTCGTTCGGATGAAGTCCAGCATTTTATTAATTTTGATTCTTTATTAATTTCGTTGTCAAATGAAAACACTGATCTCATTTGATTTCCTTTATTGAAAATGAAAATAATAAAAAAAAAATTTAAAACAACCATAAATAAAAATATTTTTTTCATTTTTCTAGGATCAACATATATTTAATTTAAGATTTCTTTTTCAAAGGAAAAAGAAGAGTAAAATTATCAAAAATTTTATTTTTTTTCGTTATTTATTGTCTCCAACAACGAAATGAATTTCGACAAATTTATTGTAGAAAATTTTAAAATATTTCATTTAAAATTCTCTTGTATATAGTATTTCAAGTATTTCTATGAATTTAAGAAAAATTTTAAAATATTCAATAAATTTTTCATTTTATAAATTATTTCAATTTAAGAAAAAATTTTTTTTGAATTTTAAAACAAAAGTTTTAAATTGAACCCTTTCTGCACTCAAAAGTTTTTTTAAAAAGTTTAAAAAATGTTTTGGTGTAGAGATGGTCAAATGTCAAAGTCAAATTCGTTACATTGGATGTTTTGCCCAAGATTTTTTCGTTAACAAAAAAATTTGAATTCTTAATTTTATAAAATAAATAAATTTAATTTAATTTAATAATTTAATAGCTTTTAACTTGGTCTACCAGTTTTTGTCGATTTATATCTACCATTCGATTGCACTGCCTGCATTTATCAATTGAACTTGAGTCTGTGCTTGTGTAATTAACTATTCTTGTGAGCTCGCTAGCTGTTGGTTTCATTAAACCGTTAAGCCTTTGGTTTAAATATAACGGGTGATGAGATGTGTTGAGTTGCATGATGAGTTACACAAAAATGAAAAATTTTTAAAAATTTGAATTTTTGCATATTAATTTGTAGAAAAGGAAAAAATCTATAAATTTTAAAAGTTTTTTTTGTTTTAAAAATGTTATCAGAGGCTGAAAGATTGGCTCTACAGAATAGGGTCAAAAATTTTTTTGTAAAAAATTCGGAAATTTCAAAGTCTAATGCTGCGAATCACTTTATCCAAGAAGGGATTTGTAAAAAGACAGCATATAATTATATC
>VANL01001335.1:0-14609 GCA_006352455.1 Brachionus sp. 'Tiscar' | reverse complement strand
TAAAAAATACACTGACGAGTCACTGAATAAAGCCATAAACGAAATTAAAAATAAGAAACTTAACATATATCAAGCGGAAATTAGATTCAATATTCCATATTCCACTCTTCATGATAGAACGCATGAAAAGTACAAAAGACCTGCGTGTGGAAGGGGTTCAACGCCTTGGGTTCCAAAAGTATTCGAGGAATTACTTGTGGATGTTATAACTAAGCTTTCAGATTGGGATCATGGAATTAATTTTCCAGTCATTCGAGAGTTTAGACCTATTTAACAAGCAACAAAATTCAAAATCGATTTAAAAATAATACACCTGGACGAGACTGGTTTTACCATTTCTTAAATCGTTGGAAAAATCAGATAAATTCACCTAATAGTACTAATCTAGCTTCACAACGTGTTAGTAGTTGTACTAAAGAAGTGATTGATAAATTTTTTAATATTCTAAAATCGAATAAAATAGATCTTTTTAGCTCATGTTTCATCAAAACTTGGAACAAAAGTTTTATTTTTAGACGGTCATCTTTCACATATTTCTATCGCTGTAATTAAGCTAGCGATCGAGAATAATGTGAAACTTATTTGTTTACCTCCTCACTCATCTAATGGGTTGCAGCCTTTAGATGTCTTTAGATGCAAATGTCAAGAGAGAACGGAGAAAAACTTTTAACAGACATTATAACGTTACAAAAAATCAAAACGTAGACAAGATAGTATTCCCAAAGCTTTTGAGCCAACTTTTTGCAGTTGCGTTTAAAAAAAACGATTCTGTTTTGGGATTTTTAAATACTGGGCTATATCCATTAGATAAAAATAGTTAAAACAAATTAACAGTTGGACAGACATATGAAAAAGAGTTACTAGAAAATACTGAAGTAGCAAATAATCTTTTAAATAATTGTTCTTCAAGAGTTAGTAACCAAAATGACAAAACAGCTCAATTAATTGAAGGTGCTAAACGATCTCTAGAAAAGTCAATTCTCGAAGTTTTTCAAACACAATCTAAAACAAGTGACTCAAAAATAACTAGAGTTAAAAGAAAGTTTGGTGAAGTGTTGACTGAAACACAAGTTTTGAAAAAATTAGATGAAAAAGAGCTTTAAAAAAAAGAAAAAAATAGAAAAAAGTCTGATAAAGCTACAAGTAATGATCCAGCACCTAATGTAGATCTAATAGTAGAGCCAAATATGAGTTTAAATAATGAAAATAATTGTTACATGTGTAAACAAAAATTCGGTTCCGTTAAAAAAAATCAAGCTAAATGGATTTCGTGTGAAGGATGCTCTAACTGGTCATGTACTAAATGTCTCCCTAAAAAGTTTGATCTGAAAAGTGAATTTTATTGTTCGAAAAAATGTAAATAATAGAATTTAAATAAATCTGATTTCGTTTTATTTTTATGCTCATTATTTATTTGTTTTTTGTATTTTATCACTTTTACCCCAACTGTTGGGGTTAAACCGTTAACAAACCTCATTCTTTTTAAATGTATTTAATTTTTTTATGCTATTTATTTAAATAAATTTTTTTTCCAAAATTGACCGAAAATGTTTAAATTTATTAAATCCTATCAAATGATACCTATTCAATTAAATTTCCACCCCATAGACCTCTTTGAATAAAAGAAATATTGAATTTGTTGATTATATCTGGGAGCGATTCAAAATAGCTAGATTTAAAAAAGCAAGATGTAAATACCTGGTCAATTTTTATAATCAATTTTATTCTCTTTTTTGTAACTAAATTTTAAAATTTTTAAAAAATGAACTCAAACATTTTTTTTTTTTTTATCATTTTTTCGATAGCAATAGGGCTTAGACGAAGGCAAAAGCCATTCGGACAAACCCTGGGGTAACCCAAAATTATATTTTTAATAATAAATAAAATAAAAAGCAAGATTAAAATAGCTAATTTAATTAAATAGTATTATCAAAATAGCAAGGTAAAAATAGCCAATACTCCTTTATAAATAGCAATTATTCAATTAAAAATTGCAAATTTTAAAGATAAGATCGTTAAAAATATCAAAGTTTTATAACAGCAAAAAAAAATTAAGCGTAAATTCAGTAAGCTATTTACAGTTATTCTATTATTTTAGACTTTTTTAAATTTAAATTAAATTTTAAATTTTTTTGTTATCTTTTTTAAGAATAGGTAGTTTAAATTTAAGAACCTATAAAATAGTAAAATGCCAATATTCCCAAGATTTCCTTAAATAATTTGATATTAATTTAACAACCAAATACATCAAAAAATAAGCTTTAATTTTTTTTAATTTAAAAGATAAAATTTTAATTTGAGATTCATTTTAATTTTAAATTTAATATAGAAAGCTTAGTGTCTCAGTCTTTATATATTTGCTATTTTTACCGTTGCTTTTTTTTTTTTTTATTAAATTTCTGCTATTTTAATACAGAGCCATTAAACTTAATTCTTTCATTTTTTTCATCTGAAATCGATTCAACGAGTTTGAAAAATAAACTAAATTTGTGATTATAATTATAAAATTCAATTTTTGTTTTCTTTAATTTTTAATAGTTTAACTAAAATTCAACATTTTTTAAAAATAATTAAGTTTATTAAAGAGATTCAAAGCTGATTATATTTGCTCTTTTGACTTTTTGAAATAAGACTCTGAATTAGGATCATAAAGTGTTAACTCAACATTTGAGTCTGGTCCAAGTCGATCTTTGAAAGATGTGGTAGGAATACTGCCAATTTTGTCTAAATCATCCGGTGGAACACCTGGATGAAGCAGACGTTTTACTCTTCCGTTCACGACTTCCCATGTAGACAAAGAACCAATTTTCTGTGGTGAATAAATCGACATCTTACAGTAGCCAAGAATAAAATCGGAAAAGTCTAAATAAATAAATATTAAAAATATTTTTCTAGAATTATTTAAATATACTTAGACTTGGATATTTAACAATAATAATTGCAAAAACACCTTTAGAATCATGGATGTCTTGTTTATGCTCAGACATTTCAAATACTAGTTTTTCGCCTGGAATCATCAACTCATAAGTTTTTGACTCTTTAATAGACGGCTTTACGTCCTTAATGCTCGGTATGCTTGAAGTTTTCTTTTTGCCAATTCTTTGTGAACCATAATACAAGCTAATTTCAACAATTACTCTTGTTGAATCAAATTCAGTATTGAATCCCTAAATTTTAGTATAAATATAAAATAAAAATAAAATTTTATTTCAACTTGTTTTGGTATGACTAATTTCAAATGAATATCTTTTATTCCAATAGGATCTAAAACTGATTTTGACTTGGAACCTTCCAATTTTGCATAGTAGCCTCCATCATCATTTAAAACAAGTGTATTCAAAAAAGCCACTTCATTTTCTTTTCCTCCACTGCTAAGATGCATAAAAGCGCTTTGAATATCAGCTGTTAAAAGTCTATAGGGACCTTCTAGAAATACTTGTCTCATGTCATCGTGATCTTTGGCTTTCATGAACTGATTTTTTAATAAATACAAAAGTGATTTGGATATTATTTCGAAGTCTTTTGACGACCATAGGGACATAAAAAGCTGATCCCAAACATATAACAAAGCGTTTTTGCGCAAAATTCCTGAAAAGCCCTTTATAAAATAAAAGTTTTTAAATAAAGATTAGGTAAAAAAAATAAAAACAAATTAAAATTTGAAGTATTAAAAATAACTTACTTCAGCGATCCATTTCCTTACAAAAATAGCTGGATCAGTTAAAAGTTCTTTTTTTAGCCGAATAGCGTTTGATTCTTCATTCCCTGTTTTCTTTTGCTCATTGACAATGATTTCATTTACAAAATCCTATAATTAAATTAATCTTAATTTAATAATTATTATATTTTTGAATTAATAAATACCTTTGAATTTATTTTAGGATTTATTTTAGATATTTTCTTTAAATGTTCATAAAATGAAGGATCATTAATAGACAAATCTTGAATAACTTTGGCTGCTATGGTAAATATTTCATTCCAAATTGGAAATAGGTTTTTCACATAAAGATCCAAAAACATAGCTAAATCATAAATAACTTCGCTCTTGCTCCTTTCATTTTTAAATGTTAATTGAAACGGAAGTAGCCAATAGATGTAAAAAGGTTCATAATCTCTTGAATAACAATAATAAACATTTAAGACTCTCATTGTTTGTCTTAAATGTGCTTCATTTAAAAACTCATTCAAGCAAAATACTTTACTGTAAGTCTTAAAAAAATGATTAAAAAATCATTTAGAGTTAATTTTATGTAATTACTTCTATAACTCCGTTTTCAATTAAACCAGAAATAGGTGTCTGTGATGGGTCACTTATTTTCAGCTCATTTTTTCCTCTGCTAACTCCATTTGCAAAATTTTTTCTAACCAGTAAATCAATGTCGATCTTAGTTAATTAAATTAATTTTTTTTTAAATAAAAAATATCAAGAAATTCCAGGAGATAAATTGGATTAAAGAGACTATTTCTCTTAGATTATTTTATGAGATTGTTCAATTTCAAAAATAGTAGAAATCGTTTAAGAATTTTTATAAGATTAGATAAAATTTATGAATTTCTAAGAAATTATCTTTTTAAAAATTTGAATTTTTCTATGCTTAAAAAGAAACATACAAGATAAATTTAAAATCATGAATCAAATCAAGGTCTTTATATTCAAAGCCAAAACTAAGTCAGGATAATGATTAATTTATTTTTGAGATTCAAATTAAAAAGGTAAGCAAATTTTGAGAAATAAGCATTTAGAATTTTAGGAAATCTTGAATTCTACAAAATAATTATCAACAAAATTTAAAAAAGCAAATAGAAATAAAAAGAAACTTTAACTTCCAATTTTCATTCATATCCAACAACTCATTTAATCAGGTTTAATTTTTCAGTTTTTATAAAATAAAATAGTTGTTCAATGTAAATAAAGTTTTGTTTTATAGACTTTAATAAGCAATAACTTTTGCCTAAGGAAAATTTCGAGTTCTTAATGTCATTTATATTGTTTAAATTTCTTGTTAATATCAACTAAGAAAACTTTAATATCTTAAAGGAATTTTAAAAAAAAATGTCATTCTTTAATCTTACGAAATGGATAAAATATTGAATATCATCAAGCACCATAAAACTATAAATAATCATAAACTAAATAAAAAAATTTAGAAAATTTTCTCAAAATTAAATTGAGTATTTTTTCTTTATAAAGTGTTTTTTTTAAAACTCAAATACAGGTTGAACAAAAATATTTTCTTTTATTGTTAAATGAAATATATTTTTTAAAAATGCTGCTTTTGAATTTAAATATTTTTTTACTATAATTGAAATAAATAATTATCTTGAATCTTATTAATGTTTTATCTATCTTATTATATGAAAATTTAGTTTTTAGCTTAAAAACTAAATTAACTGCAGTATTTTTTTTAGATATATTTAATTTTAGTTAGAGAAAATTGAATAAATTGACCTCAAAATTTGACTAAAATTTAGAATTACCTGTGTTGATCCAGATTCGATTTTTTTTCTTTCATGTCTCATTAAAATATCAGACCAAATGAAAACTCTAAGGCTATAGCTCAATTGTTGTCCAATAAGTTTTTGTAGAACAAAAGCAATTCTTCTTGGATCTTTTTTCAAAATATTCATCAAAGAATGTGATATGATCTCACTGTATTCGCTAGACAAATCAGGCATATTTTTATCCAAGCGTTCAGATTTTTTTTTACGCAGAGCATCTCTTAAATCATTTTGTTTTACATTGCTTTGAATTTCATTTTCATCGTCAAAATTCTCAAAAGTTATATTATTTTGTTTAAGATACAAGTGTCTGTCTAATGAAGTGCTGACAATATTGTACGTGTGTTCTAAATAGTCTCTCATTTCACTAGACAATTCATCCTCACTTAAAAAATAAATTTATTCCTTAAAAAATTCTATTTTATAACACTACCCTTGGCTAGTTTTGATTGCACATTTTTTCTTTAATGCTATTTCATTCATTTTTATCTGTAACCAATACTTTGCTTCATTCTCGAGTTTTTTTCTCTGTTCATCAGACATATGAGGAGGATTCTTAAAAAACATCATGATAAATAAATCATTAATTTCATTACATGTTACATTACTAGAATCAAAGGATCGTCTGACTCATCAGGAAGATAACTTCGTTTGAATTGTGGACCTAAGAGCTCAATCAAGATTTGCTTCCGTTCTGGAACTTTGAATTGCTCACGAATAGCTACCGCTAATTCGGGACATAACATGTCATATATGTTCTGCCATGGTGTAGATGGCAGTATAGTTTCATAGTAGCTTGAATCAAGCCAGTTTAGACCGAAAGGTTTATCGGTTTTATCAGTCATCGTAATTAAATAAAAAAACACCTTAAATTTGATTTTCAATACTCATTGTTTAATATAATTGCTAAGTAACTAATTTTTTTTAAATTTTTTATGCTAATCGATTAAAATGACGGGAAAAAAATTTAAAAAGATCAACCAGATTTTAAAAAAATCAAATAAAGCAGATATGTATCGTAAGAGTCTATGTTGGAACTTTTATTGTCTGTTATAGTGACATGTCTGAATGAGAAGTATTTCTTTTCATCAGCTAAATATTTTATTTTCAACTTTTTTTTTAAGTTAATTTTTTTAGAGAAAATTTGTTTTTATTTTTTGTAATTATATCACTAGAAAACAAAAAAAAACAGAAATTTGAAGCATAAAATGACAAAAAAATTTATTTTTTTTTGGTCCTCCTTTTTTTGCAGGTTGAAGATTTTCATTTTATATTATCCATTACTGAAATTGTTTAAGAAACATGGGTAAGTGAATTATGTTCATTGCATTAACTTTTTTTTATATTTTTGACATATTGGTAAACATTTTGCTTGAAGAAGTACTTGCCAGAGATCCGCATAGTGAAAGTGCTAAAATTAGATTAGCACTAAAAAAATTTTTTTTATGTGATAATTAAATGATTTTGCTGTGGAAAAATATAAAATATAATTTAATATTTTTATAAAATTTTTGAAGGAGATCTAAACATTAGAAATTAAATAAGTTGACTTGAGTCGAAAATAACTTCAAGTCAAAGTCCAACTTTGGCTTTTCTCGATTCTGATCTGGATAAGTGCCTGATTCATTTTCAAAAATTATTTTTATTTTTTTCAAACTGAAGACAAAATTAATAAATTGCATAAGAATAAAAGTATTTGCGAATGTTAATTCAAACTTTAAAAGAGTTATCAAAAGTTAATGACGAAAAAGTGATCTCTTACAGCTAATGAATCAATTTTTTTATATTTTATCACTTTCAATTTCATGAGAATTTTTGTTTTTCTATCAAAAAATTTAAAAATTTTTCTATTTTAAACTTAGAGGATAAAAAATCTCGAGCTTTTTTTATTGATTTTGAAAAGTAATAATAACCGGTGGCATAAATGGTTGCTCTGAATAAAAAATAATGATGAATCAGTAAAAAGTTTAAATTTGTGGTTTCACATAATTGTTTATTTTGAAATTTCTTTTTAAAATTAATCCACTTTGCCCGAGGAATTGACTTTAACCTAGATCTAGTAAAAGATGTAATGCTGAAATATTTATTGGATCATAACCTCATGATTACCAACATAGCTTTTTGCCAAGAAAATCTTGCTTGACAACTCTACAATAAATAATCAACATAATTACTAAAAATCTAGCACAAGGTTTTTTGATGGATCTATTGTATACATATTTGCATTCTGAAAGCATTCGATACAGTTTCTCATGATAAACTTTTGTATAAGCTTTGGCTTTATGGTTATGGTAAACGTATGACAAGATGGATTACATCATTTTTGAAGGGTAGAACTCAGAAATTGGTACTTGGTGAAACATATTCGAATTGGGTAGATGTGATAAATTAGGGTTTATTAGGGTTTATAGATAAATTAGGATAAGTCCCTCAGGGCTCAGTATTTGGCCCATTACTTTTCATTATTCACATTAATGACAAATTATCCAAAATGAATGTCAAGTTTAAACATTTGATTCAAAAATTATATCGGTTATCAATATAGTTTCAGCTCGATCTTTAGTCTACAATCGGATCTAGAAAACATATGCAGATGCTGAAGGGACTGGTCTACTACACTAAATATTGATAAGTGCAAAGTTTTGATTAGATGACGAGGCACAATGAATCGATTGCTGCAGTAATTATTACTTCTAATAGTTTATTCAATAAAAATCAATTAAAAAAATTGAATATATTCATTCCTGACTATTTTTTTTTGAGGTTTAATAAAAAAATTAAAAAAAAAAAATTTAATTTATATTTTTAAAATAAGAAGCCTATATTAATTAAACTAGAATAGCCTAATTTTTAGTATATTTTGATCTAAAAAATGAATGGTTATGTTAGTTTCAAAATTTTTATAAATTAAACTTTTTTCCAGATAATTCTACAAAATAAGACTTGAAAAATTACATCAAATTTTTTAATTTTAAGCACTGAATGAAAAGAATAATTTGAAAAAAAAAATTTTTCATTTCTCATATAAAGCGTTCTCGGTAAGTCCGAGTATTATGTAATCAAAAGTATTCATTGAATAATCAAATTATCACTTGGTTTCTTGAGTTTAAATCCATTTTAGATATAAAAAATGAACACTCGCTTTGCCAATTTAATTCGTAGATCTAACCTAAACTTGCAAGATTTCATTATAATTCACAGCCAAAAACAACGGTTAAACACATTAGTTTATTTGCTGAACGTCCAAATAGCAGCAAAAAAATGGCCAATTCCAACTCAAGAAAACAAACGATTTTTTCACACCACCAAAATACAACATTTTTTCATTTCGAATAGCTTACAAGCCAAAAAAGACTATTATCAAATATTGGGAGTTTCTAAATCAGCCAGTGCCAAAGATATAAAAAAAGCTTATTACCAATTAGCTCAAAAATATCATCCAGACAAAACAGCAGGCGATAAGACTAAATTTCAGGAGGTATCTGAAGCATATGAAGTGCTAGGTGACGAGAAAAAAAGACAGGAATATGACACTTTTGGAATGGCTGGAAATGGCATGGGTGGTGATGGCCAGGCTGGATTTGGAGGTGGCGGCGGTGGATTTCATTATCAGAGCCAAGTCGATCCAGAAGAATTATTCAGAACAATATTTGGTGATGCCTTTAAACGGGGTAGAGATTTTGAGAGTATGTTTGAAGGATTTGGCGCAGGCACTGATTCTGGTCCGCAATATGAAGTTGCTCAGCGAATTTTGGATCTTTCGTTTGAAGAGGCATGTCGCGGAGTCAACAGAGAGCTAAATATTAGGGTACTGGACACTTGCAAATCTTGCAAAGGAACAAGGTGTGCTCCTGGTCATAAGCCAGTTAAATGCAAGCAATGCAATGGAACAGGCATGGAGAGCATTCAGACAGGACCTTTTTTTATGCGAACTACCTGTCGAGCATGCTATGGACACAGAGAAGTAATAAGCAAAAAGTGTATAGAGTGTGCTGGAAAGGGTCAGACATACCAGAGTAAACGGGTAAACGTTCCTGTACCTGCAGGGGTCGAAGATGGACAAACCATGCGTATGAATGTCGGAAAACAAGAGGTATATATCACATTTAAAGTGACACCAAGCAAAATATTTCGAAGAGATAAAGAAGATGTTCACTCAGATGTGAGTGTGTCCATATCTCAGGCGATCCTTGGCGGAACCATTAAAATAGCAGGGATCTACGATGACCATCAATTGAGAATACCGGCCGGGACTCAATCTCATGAGAGATTTAGATTAAGTGGAAAAGGCATAAAAAGAATTCACTCTAGTGGCTATGGTGATCACTATGTCTATATAAAAATAAAAATACCAACGTAAAATTAAATTTTTTTAGTTGATTTTATTTTATTTTTATTTTTATTATCTAGAAAATTAACTAAAGAACAACAAGCGCTGATTAAGGCATACGCGGAGACCGATAGTGATGTTAATGGATCAGTGGAAGGCTTGACTAAAACAACCAAAGGTAAGAGAAAAGAAATATAATTTACAGGATTTTAATTAGTTAAATGTAGAGGAGACAAGTGAAGGTGGTCTGTTCAGTAGGATTAAAAGTGCCATCTTTGGCAACAATTAGATTATTTTTTAAATCTTTTATCATTTTTTTTAAATAAGTAATTTTAATCGAATAGGTTTAATTAGATTTAATTTTTGTTTTTAAGGAACGAAATGTGTCGACGATGCGGATGGTTTAATTGAACAGATTCGTAAAATTTTAAGCGATCCCGACACAAAAACCGATGGTGAACATATTAAACAAAAAGTTTAAATTATATTTTTATCTAACATATTGTTAAATTTTAGTTTTATTTTGAAAATAAAATTAGATTAAATTATTTTTATGTTTATCGATCTTTTTGAAAATCTTTATTTTTATCTCAAACTTGATGAGACATACCCCTTTATAAGAATCATAATAGTTCAAAATTATTGAATTTCAATAAAACTTAAGCAATTTATTATTTATTTTCAACTTTTCGTTCAAATATGGTTTTTAAATAAACATTATTTTCTTTTTTAAACAAAAGTTTATTTATTTCAACTTAACCCATGCAAGCTGGACGCATCGCTCTGCTTCTAAAATTAAATTTAATAATTAATTTTTCATGATAATTTATTTTTAGAAAAAAAATTAATTTTTATATTTTTACATTATTTTTTATAACTTAAAATCGCCAGAATTGGCGTTAATTGAATCTAATAATAATAATAATAATAATAATTAATTAAGCAATATCAGACTAATATGAAGCCTTGATATGGTAGCTGTCTGAAGATACTTATAAAAACTGTGACAATTGTTTTTTCAAAACTTCAGTTGTTTTAATAAGCAGCCTAGACGAAAATGTTTGAGTAGAAAAATATACGAAATAGAAAATGGAATGGAAATAAATTTTTCAAAATGTAAAAAATTTGTCTTTTTGGATTAAAATAATATTTAATCATTTTCAAATTAGGAAATAAATTATTTTAATTTTTAAAATCCAAATTAAGGTATTTTTTAAAGAGATTATGCAGATTTAATGGGATATTTTGTTCCCAAAAAACGGTTTAAATTTTATTTTTTATTTTTTAATTAAAAAATCCAAAAATATACTGTCTAGCAGATTTTGGAAATTTGAAAAAATTTTTAACTCGAATTTTTTTTAATAGTAAATGCTAGCATTTTCAAGGTTTCGATAATTTAAAACTTGATATTTAGCTTGAGCTTAAGAAAAACCCTTTTTTATTCAGCAATTCAAGTCAAGACTAGGGAGCGAATTTTACATTAAAATGTGCACAAGGCATTTTAAAATGTTATCAATTAAAATATTTTTCTTATTTAATAGACTTAAATTAAAAATACCAATAAATATTTTTATGACCCTATGCTTCAAAATTATTCTTATTTGGGATGATTTTGGATAAAAAAAGAGTTTAACACGCAAATTCATGGACCTTCTAGTGTCAACAAAAGATCGGTCATAAAATTAAAAGTATTATTTTTTATTATTTCATAAAAGGATACGTGGCAATTGAAAAAAAAAAATAGCTCAGCACTTAAATTTATATTTTTCTTGGCATATTTATATAGAACTCGATGCGCTGATTAAGAATATATGTAAAATTTTGCTAATTACATAATTATTTCATATTTTAAGGCGAATCAAAGTTTGAACCTATTATAGAGGGTGGAATTTTTGTTTTATGATAGAAAGGTTCCTAAAAATTAATTTTCTTTTTCTGGAAAAATTGTTCCAAGCATAAAAGCTCTCAGAATTTCGAAAACGCTATTAGTTTTTTTTATCACTTTTCCTTTTTTACAAAAATAAAGAAAAACTTAAAAATAAGATTTTTCTCTTCTAAAGCGTCAGGTGCGAAGAGGAGTTAAGACAAAAATTTTCTGAGACACATCATTAATAAAATATTAGATACAGGCCACTAATAACACATTAAAAAAGCTGAGATTGGAAAACTAGGCTTCCCCCTTTTTTTAAGAAACAAAAACTGTTAAAAAGGTAATAACTATTTTTTAATGCTAAAATTAAATTAAATATACCTTAGAAGATGGAAATAATAATTTTTTATTAATTTTTTTATTTTAGTCACTTTAACTAAAAAAAAAATAAAATTATTATTATTAAAATAATAGTATTAGTTATTAATTTAGATTCAAATTTAATCCGCATTAAAATTAAATCAAGGTTCGTGTCGCAATCTAAACCTAATACTTGGGTAAAATATTCACTAGAGCCAGAACAAGAACCGATTTCAGGATGGTACTGTGATTGTAAAAGCGGCTTCAGAGTTTTTAGAGTTTGTGCGCATGTAACTAGTGTATTGTGGTTTTTGGGAAAGCGACAAGAACCTTGATTTAATTTGAATCTAAATTAATAACTAATACTATTATTTTAATTTTTATTTTAATTGCCGCGTTTCTTTTTAATTAAAAATAATCAAACAAAAAAGATTGTTAATTTTATATTTTAAATCCTGTTTTATTAAATTGATAAATAAAATAAAGACAAATATTTTTTAAATAAATTTTTGCTTTAACTTCAATTTTTTTTCTAATAATTAGTCTTTAAGACAAAAAAATGGTCAATAGTTTAAAAAATTTGTGTATTTGAGAGACTATTTCAAAATATTCCAAAATTTTAGCAAAGCATTTAATATAAATAATTGTATTAGGATCCCTATTTATTCCAAAGACAAAATGGTCGAAAGTGTAGAACTGACCGAGTTTAGGGAGCAAAGCAAACAAATGCTTGATGACGATTTATTCGTCGAAGATACAGATTCTTATCAGGAAGAAGACCAGCAGCAAAATGGCTCCAAAAGAGACTCCAAACAAAAGAGAAAACGAAACAAGAAGAAAAAAGTACAAAAAAACGATGTGTCTCACAAGTCTGTTTCAAATAATACGCCGATTGAAACAGATGAAAAAATAGACATTGAATTCGTTCCAGAAGACATTCACTTGGAAAAAAATTTTGCCGAATTTTCAAAAGTATTTGAATATTTCAAATTCTCAAATGCAAATAACATAACTGTTGAAAAATCAGATAATGAAAAAAAATCACATGCTACAACCAAAGCTGCCGAATTGGAGCGTCTTAAGCGAATGATGGAAGATGAAGAAGAAGAAGAGCGTGAAAAAAGCAGTGAAAAGTTATCGAAAAAAAAACTCAAATTACAGACAAGAATAAGTGTGGCAGCTCTTAAGCAACTGGTAGCCCGTCCTGACGTAGTCGAAATGTACGACGTTACTGCTCGCGATCCCAAACTTCTAGTTCATTTGAAGGGTTGTCGTAACACTGTCCAAGTACCAAGACACTGGTGTGCCAAGCGAAAGTATTTACAAGGCAAACGTGGCTTCGAAAAGCCACCATTTGAACTGCCTGATTTTATTAAACGAACTGGTATTCAATCGATGCGCGAAGCTGTTCAAGATAAGGACAAAGACAAAAGCCTAAAACAGAAAATGAAAGAAAAAGTTCGACCCAAAGTTGGCCGAATTGACATTGACTATCAAAAATTGCATGATGCTTTTTTCAAATGGCAAACAAAGCCCAAAATGACCATACATGGTGATTTGTATTATGAAGGAAAAGAACTAGAGGCAAAACTAAGAGAGAAAAAGCCTGGCAATTTAAGCGAAGAGCTGAGAATTTCATTGGGCATGCCGACTGGTCCGAGTGCGGACAGAGTGCCACCTCCGTGGCTCATAGCTATGCAGCGATATGGACCACCACCAAGTTATCCGAATCTTAAAATACCTGGTCTAAATGCACCTATTCCAGAAGGCTGTTCGTTCGGATATCATGCTGGTGGATGGGGAAAACCGCCCGTCGATGAATTTGGCCGGCCTTTGTATGGCGATGTTTTCGGTGCAACTGTGAGTATACGAAGACCTGAGGACGATGAGCCTGTTGACACCAGCTTCTGGGGTGAAATGGACGAAGAATACTATGAAGAAGCTATGGCTGGCGAGGACGATGAAGAAGAAGAAGAAGAGGAAGAAATGAATGGACAACAGCCTCAAGAAACGGATCAGGAACTGGAAGAAGCTGGCCTTAAGACTCCTGGAGAAGGTCTAATGACACCGAGCGGCATTTCGTCCTCGGTTACCTCGGTTGGTCTGGAAACTCCTGATTTAATCGAGCTTAGAAAACGTAAACATCAGATTGAGTCTGAGATGGAGTCTGGAACAAACACTGAAACGCCTGTGTTGTACAAAGTTTTACCTGAAAAATCGGCTGCGGTTGGTGCTTCTATGATGGGATCTTCCAAGGTATATGACATATCGTCGGCTAAAAAAGTTGCTGCCGATGTGTCCGGCATTACTTCGACTATGGATTTGAGCTTGAATCCGGATGAACTGGAGGCACAAAATGAAGATTTGCAGTCTAAAATTGAGCAGAAAAATTTGGAAGAGAATAAAAATGCAAGGAAAAAGAAAAAGGAGATCGCATCCGGTTCTTCATCAACCACTGTTGATAAAGATAAGTCTAAAAAATATAAAGAATTTAAATTCTAGAAAATTAATTGATTGTTGTTATATTCACTTTTTTGTAAAAATAAAAAT
>VANL01001334.1:0-14624 GCA_006352455.1 Brachionus sp. 'Tiscar' | reverse complement strand
TTTGAGTAATTTCTTAAAATTTTATATCTTTGAGATAATATTCAAGTTTAAAATTTTCAAAAAGGGGTCTAAAAAAACCCTCGGGCTTTCTAGTGTTAAGACATTTTTAATTTTCAAATCTAAAAAAAGAAGAAACAAAATTTTGAAATTTAAGGGTTAAGACAAATGATTGAATTGAGTGAAAATTGATAGTAATGACCCTATGTTCCACAAAGAGCGCATAAAGATTAAATAAAAAAGCTTATTATTAAACAAGATTTTATTATGTAAAAAGATTTAATTCTTAACATAATTATATGGTAATGATAATTGAGCATGATAATTAAAATTTGATATCAGAGATCTAATTTCTCAAGTTAAAACTATTCATTATAAGTAATTCATTAATTAAAAAAATTTCTCGAATTTTGGCCTTCGCAAATTTAGGGTGATATTCTGGTGTTCTTGGTAAGTCGTCAGCAGAGGCGTAACCAGACATTTTTTATGGAGGGTCTCGAGTAAAAAAAATATAGATTTTATTATATTAGATTCAATTAAAACTTATTCAAATAACTCAAAAAAATCTTAACTTTCTGTTTTTATTTAAAGAAAATACTTCATCAGAAAATACCTCATGATCACCCCTAAGTCCCTTCCTGGCTACGCCGTTGTTCATCAGCATTTTAATGACAGTATCAGTGATAAAACATCTTCATCTGCAAATGCTTAATGCAGAGCTTAGGGGATCTTGTGAATTTTTTTTTTGTTAAGCGATAGACAAATTTCAGTACAAAACTTTCTAAGTTCCCGTATTTTTTTTAAATCTTAAAGTTTAAAATAAATTTTATTGATACTTATTTCATGATTAGAAATATTAGATCCTTTGAACCTGAAAGTAAAGTCTATTATCAAAATTTTTGTTCGATGAGAAACTATTAACTGAACTAATTCGATTTTTTTTCCAATTCGTTTATTGCATAATCAAGTGCATTGTATATTGTTTTGTGGACAGCTGGTCTTATTTCTTCAAATTAAGTTTGACTGAATAGTATACAGTACTATGAGTATTAGCAATTTATTAAATTCGTTTTAAATAATAACTTTTAAAATCGAATTAAAATTTGTTTGATTCATTTTGTTTGATATGAAAATATTTAATTATCTTGATGGGAAATAAATTTACTTCCAGAAGTTAATCTAAAAATTTAGATTTAGATTTTTTTTGTATCGAAGAAATTAAAAAGAAATATTTTAAGATTTTTGATTGTAAAATTTATCAAAAAATATGCTAAGAAAATAAATGTGTAGTTCAAGATCAGGAACAAATTTCTCCTGAAATTTTCCAAAAAATAAAATTATTTATTAAGAAATAAACAATAGAAAAATCTCAATTTCCTTTGGATACAAAATAAATTTTCAATTAGTTAAAAAAGTCATAATGTTTTTTTATTTTTATTATTTTTTTTTATATTTACATAAAAATTAAAGAATAAAATGATTAGATCACTTTTTAGAAGTTTTTTTTATATTCTTGTTGTTATTTTTTGATGGAAAGTATTCAACACGAGGGCCAATGCAGCCAGTCTAAAAATAAATGCGTAACAACTGTTTTGTCAATAAAAATAAAATCTACTTGTTTGCATTTTTTACAGATAGAAGCATCTTTTGTAACTTTCATTTCACCATTAAAGTCCCCTCGATGACATTCTAGGCAAAATCGAGTGCCACACCATTTACACGCATAAGTCTATCAATTTAATTAAAATAAAACAATTTTCTATATCATTTAGATAATACAGTATCAGTGGTAAGACATCCCCATCTGCACATTGTGTTTTTTTTTAAAGTCTTTTCGAATATAATTATATTCCTATTGTAACCCTTTGCCTATTTATGATATCGTATATCTCTAGTTATGTTTTTAATTGAATATTTTTTAGAATAATTAACTCGTTGTCATATGAACATATTTATTTTTGAAAAAATAAAAAAAACACACTTATGTAACCATTAAGGTTTTAAATTTTGTTTTTTTTTCATTAATTTCGAGAAATATTGAAAATATTTATAATTTTCAAAACTTTTTAATGACGGACAAATCAAAGCTAAAAAAATGAATTTTGAAGCTTTCTCTTTTATTAAGAGTTAATTTAATTTTGTTCTGTACTTAAACTTTGTTTTAAAACTTACTTTGTTTTAAATTAAATTTTATCGCTAGCCAAATATTTCCAAATATAATTTTCCGAAAAACTAACCAAAATTGGAATTTTGATACTTCGGTTCTTATGATTTTTTATTCTATCTAAAAATAAGCTTACATTTGTTTTTAAATAAAAATAAAGCTATTTCATTAGGTCTTATAAACCTATCATACAAATTTAATTAGTGTAAAACTATGTAAATTTGCAATATGAAAAATTCAAAAAATTAAATTGCTACTTAATCTGTATCAACTGATTGATTTTTCATAACTAATAAAAAAAGATCTTTACTCTCATTAAGAAAAATTTATTTTAATTTAAGTTTTTTTCAAATTAATTAAATTTTTTTATTTTTGTTATAAGAGTTTTGTTAGAGTAAAAGCTAAATTTAAGCTTTTTTTTTGGAAATTATCCCATTATTCAAAGTTTTTTCAAGCTAATTCAATTTTAATTGTTATAACAACTATGTAATTAACTGTAATATAAAACAACACGAGTTTATGGTAGTAAATATTCATTAAAAATTTAATCATCTCATCAATAATTTAATGAAAATATTAATAAATTAAATTTGATAACTGTTCATATGTAATCACATGTTAATATTTTGGTCTGAAATACTTAAATTTAATTATTTATTAATCAATGTACTGAATCAAAAAAAATTATTGTTAATTTTTTATCTAGTTGCATAAAAAAAAATTAATTCCTTTCAAATTCATGATATTGCATATTACATATTGAGCTAAAATTTAATTAAAGTTAAATTAATTAAAGAAAAATATCAAAAAAAAATTTACCCCACAGAGATTAAATAATTGTTAATTTGTTAATGATATATTACTTTTAATTAGGATCAGATTTCGATTCCATCACTAGCCATTTAAATTATTTTCAAACTAAAATTTAAAATAGTAATTTTTTTCAAAAGAAAAAACATGAAAGAAAATTTTAAAAGCTGTTTTTAGTTTCGTTTATTTTTTAAACTACACCATAATAACAAATTTTACTTCCCCAATTATTAATATCTAAAATATATCATTTTTGAAGCATATTTACATGATTTTATCGATAAACCGAAATTCGTAAGCGATCTACTAGATTTTTTGAATTAATGAATCTCCAATACTATCAAAATGATTAATTAGCATTAAGTCTTTATGATAAATTTTCGACTTTTACTCGCTTTTTATTTAAAATTTTTTTATGAAGTCAGCTATGGAAAGATTAGAAATTTCTAATAAATTAGTCCTATATGCTTGCTATTTATTTTTGATAAGTTTATTTTATTTAGCTATTTCCTTAATCGCATGAAACTTAAAATTAACTAATTTTTCTCATATTTAAACTTTAAGCAGTTAATTATTTTTTAAATTTCTAAAATAACTTGAAAATTCTGAAAATTTAATTCAGAAATTTCGATACTTTATTTCTTCAATTGATAAAAAAATTTTAAAAAGTTGTCTAGTTTTTTGACAATCAATTAATTTATAATATTATTTATAATAAACAATATAAATATTTAATGAAAAATTTTAATATTTAATTTTTACTTTGTTTATGAGTTAAATAAAGATATTAAATATATTTAGCATTGCTGAATATTTAATGATTAACAGGTTATTATATTTTTTCGCTAACTAGTTTTTAAGAAGATTAAATTAGTTAGCTAATGAAAGTTATTAAAGAAAACTAAAGAGATAATTATTTTTTGTAGAATGAGTTTAAGTTTTTGAATCATGTGAAAATCATCTAGTAAAAAATTCAAATAAGCATCTTAGATTAAAAAAAATTTATGGCAGATAATCAAGTATAAATCGCCTTTAAAACAGTGTTAGTAGAAACGAAAATTTAAGGATGCGTCAGTAAAATATTTTACGCAACTGATAAATAACCGAAATATAAAGGTTACAAGTTTTTATCGATCGGTATAGATTTAAAAAAAAACTCAAAAACTTAACAATTTACATAATTTTAAGTTTCAAATTAAAAAGCAATCCAATCTTTAATAAATTTTGATTCAAACAAATAAAAAATCTTAAATTTTTTATTTTTTCTCAAGAAATTTACCAATTTGAATTGAAAAAATATTTTTTTTGCCACGTTTGTGTGTTATGTTTTCACTATATTTCCTTAGCAAATAAGTGTCTTAATTTGTTTTTAAAAAAAATCACTTAGTTATTATCCTCATTTTTTTAAAAAATTGATTTGAAAGGTTTGATTTGATAAGTTAACGTTTTTGCCAATAATTAGAAAAAAAAAACTCAAAAAGTATCAAAGATTTAGAAAGCTATTTTTAAGGACTTTTAAGCATTGTAAATATTCAAGTAAAAAGAAAAATAAATAATTTTAACAACTGTTTTATTCAACATTCAAATGTGAAAAACATCGTCGTCTCGATAATCGCAAAGATTAATAAAAAAATTTATCGGAAACATTCAGAGGATTTTAATCGATTATAAAATTGATCGTGTTTATGATCTCAATAAATTTAGATTCAATTCAATAGAGCTAAGATAAGTTAGAAAAGATTAAATAATTGCTAAAAGAAAATTTTAAATGCACGAGATGATGCAGATGATTGTTAATAAGTCAATAAATATATTTTTCTAAATAGACTGCTGTAAAAGATGATTGCAGTAGCATCACGTTTATGAGATTAACTAAATTTTTTAATTAAAATTCATATTTATTTATAAATTCAATAAAAATTTCTGTTTTAAATTCTATTAAAAATAAAACAAGTGGCTTTATCTGAATGCATGTTTTTAGCTAGTTTAAAAGGACTTCAAGTCAGTCTAAATATAAAACATAAAAATAGAAAATTAAAATTTTCAATAAATTAATAAATTTCTTTATAAACAATAATATGTGCTTGAATAAATTAGATAATCAATTGGTTTGTCTAGATTTAGAAAATTTTCATCTTCAAATAAAAAAGATAAATCTGAATAAAAAACGTACTGAAAAAGCATAAAAATTTATTTTTAAAGATTTATTATCTTACCATAAAGAACATGGAAAAATTAGTAAAGATTTTTCAAAAAAAGAACAAATTCTAATTACCTTTTAGGTTTCGATAAAAATGCTAAACAGAGGAGAAATAGCACTTTTTTTAATTCTTGAAATTTAATTAAAAATTGGTGAAATTAATTTTTCAAAAATGATCAATGTTCCATTAAGTAATTTATATCGCATATATTATCAACAACTAATTCTATTTTATTAAGTCACTTTTATTTTTGATGTTCAAGTATTGTTAAATCCTACATTTTGGTTAGTTCCCATACAAAAGTTGCTTTAAGTGCTTTGAATTAATATTCAATTCTATTAAGTATTTGGGCTGAATAATACAATGTTGCTTAAAATTAATAGAGAACAGACACTATTAAAACCGAATTCTTCAAATTGCTTGTTTTTTAATGGAATAGCAAGCAATAAGATTGATTTTATTAATTATTTATAGATTCAAGAATTATCTTAAGCAAACAAAATGATCAAATTTTTTCGGAAGACTTATATTTCGATCTAAACAATCTAATAAAAATTTTTTGGCTGAGCTTTAAAATTCTTTTAATAGCTAAAATATGTTGTGATATAACACTAAAAAAACTAAGGTTCAAGTAAATTTCTTTCAAAATGTCGAGATTCCAATCCTATTTATTTTCCGAATAAGTTATTTATTCTTGGAAAAAAATTAAATTTACTAACTTTATTTGGCTTATTGTAAATTGCTAGCGTAAACAATATCAGATCTACCAGCTTGTAGTCAAGATGCCTATCGTATTTGTTCTTACAAATTGAGCCAAAATTTTCTTGGCCTAAGCATTACTTTTTTCTTAAGATAAACTATCAAATTTTAATTTAATAAATGAGTTTTTGTAGCTTTTTAAATAAAATTTTGATTCTTCACAGGGAGGTTAGGAATTTATTATTTTTCTAAATATTTAAAAAAATCGTTATTCAAAATCGGAATAATTTTATTATGATATAAAATGATTATTTTAAAAAACATTAAGAAAAAGTCAATATCATGATTTAAATAGTTTAATATACTTAATAAGTTTTATGTTTTTTTACATCAAGAAGCTTTTTAATGGTTATTTTTAGGAATGTAAGAATTTAAATCATTTTAGATTCGATTGAAATTTTTTTTCAACCAAAAAATGTAAGATCTTGAATTCTAACATTTTTTTAGCAATAAGTTTATTAAACAAAAACGTTAATTCGAAAATGAAAAAATTCTTGACAAATATAGAAAGTTTGTAGCATTTTTTTTTACAAATTCTTCATTATTCCAATTGAGTAATGGGAAAAAATCGAAGTCAACAATTAATTTTAGTGAAAATACTCAAAATTTTTAATGAAAAAAGTTTTTTGAATATTTTAAATAGCTTAAATATTTGTTTTTAA
Source organism: Brachionus sp. 'Tiscar' (assembly GCA_006352455.1). NCBI lineage: Eukaryota > Metazoa > Rotifera > Eurotatoria > Ploima > Brachionidae > Brachionus > Brachionus sp. 'Tiscar'. The sequence continues at coordinate 8,031 of VANL01001334.1, read as the reverse complement.
AAATCGCGCTAAAAATAAAATTCAGCTTTGCTCCATGAATTGTACATATGTTAAAAATAAATTCAACTTTAGACATTTCGATTAAATTTTTGGATTGAATCAGCGCGTTAATTATTTTAAAATCAAGTTGAAATTTAATTTAACGTATTTAAGTAGCCTAATTTCTTATTAGTTCTCACTGTTAAGTAACTAGCTTTTTATTAATATTGAGATAAATTGGATAAATTAAAGAGTTTTTTGATTATTTGATTTTTTTTGAGTTATTTCTTTACATTAAAGATTAATTCAGATTATTTAAAAGACTTATGTTGATTAATAATATTCTTTGTAAAACAAAAATTTCAACTTTCTCATGATAATTAATTTTCACAAGATAAGTCAACTGACAAAATGAAAAATTTGATTTAAAAATAAGTTTTTCTTTCAGATTTCGAAGCTAAATTTCAGACAAAAAAGTAAATATTCTCGTTTTATTTTTATTTAAAAATTATTAATGAAATTATATTAATGAATTATTTAAAACTTCCATAGGGAGTGTCTGACGCGGTTGCATGATATCTCATACAAGTTAAAATTTCTGCTCCTTCTACTACTACTACTACTGGCATTAATTTTCAATTAATATATTTGATAAAATTTTTTTATTTTAAAAAAAAATTAAACAAAATAATAATTTAACCGAGAGTAAAAAATTCCTTTATATACTTTTTTCAGATTTGTGTATTATTTTTTTAATTTTAAAATTGACCGAATTGGAACTAATTAAAATCTTTTAATTTTGCTCTTGACACATTGCTTCAAAGTGGCTTTCTATTAGGAATTTAAAGATGATTATTTTTTGATGTATTTAATGCTAGAATAAAGACGAAAATTGGAAAGAACTGATGGAATATAGGTTCATTTTTTAATTGAAATTGAAATTTAATTATTACTCCAAAAGAAATAAAATTGAAGTTAAACTTTGTTTCAAGAGTAGTAGCCAAAGTTTACAATATTAAATAAATTTTTTTTTTTATTAACTATTCATCTGATTTTTTTGGGTGATTTTAGATAAATTAATGAGACTTTTCTTTTAACATTTGAAAATATTTTTTAGATCATTTTGTTAATATAATAACAAAGAGTAACTACAGTAAATGACACACAATTGGTCATTTACGAAGCTTAGAGACAGTAGACTCCAAGCTATGGTAGCTTATATTGTTTGCGCTTTGTCAAGCTTGTTTTTAAAACCATTAACTGTTCTGGATTCACAAATTTGTGTTGGAAGTTTGTTCCATCCTTTCACCACTCTATTTGTGAAAAAGTTTTCTCTTTTTCTACAATTTGTTCGTTGCTGGCTTAAATGATGTGGACCCCCTCTAATGGACCCAGCGGGTTCAGTCTGCGTGAGAGAGTAACCAGTTTACTTTATTATAGCCTTTGACGAATTTGAACATCTGTATCATGTCTCCTCTTTCTCTCCTTTCAGACAATTTATGCAGCCTTAATTTTCTTAGTCTCTCCTCATATGTCATATGTCTTAGATAAGGACACCACGCTTGTACAGCATATTCCAAATGTGATCTTACATAAGTCTTGTACAGTGAGCTAAGCATTTTGACATCCATTAATTAAAAATTTTTGTGGATTGTAGCAAGTACTGTGTTGCGCCTCATAGTTGCTATCCTACATTGATCGTCCCACTTAAGAATGGACTTCATTTGAACTCCGAGATCTTTTTTTGAAAATGATTCATCAAGAATATGCACAATTCCAGATACTGGGTCGCTCATCTTGTATGACTCGACTTGATCATTATTTTTTTTTTATTATTATCAGCTACTCGCATTACCTTGCATTTATCAAAATTGAAGAACATTCACCACTCAGCAGTCCATTCGACCAATTTATTCAAGTCATCTTGCAGCATCTTTCTATCAAGATTGTTCTTGATAATTACTATTAGTTTGCTATCATCGGCGAACAGCTTGCAAAAGTGATGTAGCTTTTCTGGCATATCATTAATATATATTTAGAAAAGTAGTGGTCCCAAGACTGACCCTTGAGGAACACTACTTTCTACCTTCTTCCACTCTGACAAGTATTCACCCATAATTACTCTTTGATGCCTATCTGACAAAAAGCTTTTTAGCCAATCAAGGAAGGCCACCAAAACCATGTTCTTTAAAAAGAGTCAATTAAAATATTAATTAATATTTTTCTTTTACCTAGGCAAACTGACAAGAGTCCTACTATTTTTCTTTTTTAATCTTTTTAACTACATACCTGATGATTTTTTACAGAATTGCTTTTTAGTCTTTTTTGTTTTCTCAAACATTCTATACTACTATATATATTTGAATTTCCAATAAATAAATCATTTACTAGAAAAAAAGATTTTTTGGCTTGGTCATCGTTTATAGTTGCTACCATCTAATGCTATTTAAGGAAAATTTGATAACTGTCAAATCATTTTTTTTAATTATTAGTTTATAATAGTTGATTTATGTTAAATATCTAAAATCAAAATTATATTATTTCTCGAAAATATTTTTATTTTCATGCATTTTTATGTTAGAATTCTTAAACCCATTTTCAAATTAAAAGAGGCGAGCCAGTTGCCAATAGAAAAAAAATAAGATCAACTCGATGTATTTTATCAAATTATCATTAACCCTCAAGGATAGCTGGGACAATTATTTATTTTAAGCAATAATAGATTTTAAATTTATGCTTTTGATTTCTATATGTAAACAAAAACTTTAATTAATATGGCCAAGTTTGAGCTACAAGTTATGAAACATCTAAAAATTTAAAATTTTTTGTAAAATTTCATTTTTTTAATATTCGTGTAATTTTACTTAATCTAACAAAAAATTGCGTAAAATAACGTAATTTTATAAATTCTGAGCTTTTTGTTGAAAAATAGTAATTTATTATGTTTTTGACATTTTTTTAAATTAAAATTCAGTGTTTTTTTTTAATTTAAGTTTTATGTAATAATAAAAATTAAATTTAGAAATTACTTTTATAATTTGAACTGATTTAAATGTTAGAAAAAATTATTTATGTTGTATACTATCTATTGATAAACACTTGACAATTTTTTTTATTTTAAATATTCTCTTATTTCCATTTCAATTATTATCATATCTTTTGGATAAACATTTGATTTGATTTTCTTTTTAAGTATATTTTCTGTTCAATTTTTAGATTTTAGCTAAATTTATTTTTCTTATTGATTTTTATTGTCAAATACAAATTTTTCAGTATTTATAAAACAATTGAATACATTTTTTTTTTATTTCTTACATATTTTTTTTCTTAGTTGACAAATTAATGCCTTGATTGGAAAACATTTTTTAATAAAACTTTACATTTTAATATTTTTGTTTTCGATCTTATTTCTTATTTTACAATCAATTTTCCAGAATTTTTACTTTACTTATGCAAAATTCTTTAGAAGCCAGACTGTCTTCATTTTATGTCTGATTAGCTTAGTCTAAATTAAAATTTTAAGTTAAACATAGTTTATCACTTAAATTCATTCATTAAATGGCTTAATGACACCGAAAAATTAATTTTCAATTATCCTAAATTGAAGACTATTTTCTTAATAGTGTTCTCATTTAATTTTGTTTATTTAGAAACGTAATGTTGTTTTATAGCTCTATAGTTTACAGTATATTGTGTTTTTTGTTTTCAATAAATAAACAAATTTTAGGAATTTACCATTTACCCCAAGAGGTCAGCGTTCAGAATGTCTTCGATATTTTTGGCCGTATAATTTTCCTTTTATCACTTAATTCATTTAATTAAAACATTATTCTAGTAAACACATATGTGTTAAATGTATCTGAGTATGCAAGAAGATTGTGTGACAAAAGTTTGCCTAGTTATTCTTTAATGGACTGCAGAAAAGTTAACTCTGACGAACAAAGACTTTTGAGATATTTAATGCGGTAAAAGTTAATTTTTTTAAAAAAATTAAAATTTTGTTAAATAATTAAATAATAGAAACTATGAAAAAGATGTTCGACCAGTACACAATCATTCAAAAACTGTGACTGTATTTGTTGGCCTAACTTTGACACAAATATTTGATTTGGTTTGAAACTTTTTAAAATTTTTAACTCAAAGTTAGTAAAGCAATTCAAGTTTTTAGGAGGAAAAGAACCAGTTTTTAATAAGTAATGTTTGGCTAGACAATGAATGGTGTAATTAAAATACAAATTTTTTAAATTAAATTTATTCTAAGAGCTTTTTTCTTATAGATGATGAATTTCTTACATGGGATCCGAACAAATTTAATGGGTTAAAATCGATCAGAATTCCAAGTCGAAGAATTTGGTAAATTATTTTAAAATCTACAAGCACAGCCTTGACTGGTTCTTGAAACATTAAATCTTAAATTTAATTATTAAAATTACTGATAAATTTTTAAAAGTGAAATAGTTAATTAGTTATGAAAATTAAATTTTTTGATATTATTTAAAATTTATTTTCAAGTTTTTTTTAATTCGAAAAAAGAACAATTGTTTAAAAGATCAATAAATTTTAATCTAAATGAGATACTAGTAAATAAAAACTAATTAAAAAAAAAAAGAAATTTTTAACTTAGTTTAAATATATCTTATCCCATTTGAAACAATATACTTTTTAATAAATTATTAATTATTTTGATAATTTTTAATTTTAAAATGAACTTAAGAATGAATTAAAAAAAAAAAGTAAAATTTTAAAAATACTACCAAATTAATGAGGTCAAATATAAATGAAAGTAAAAATTATTGTTTTTATAACAAACTTAATTTTCAGAGAATAATGATCGAAAAAATAAAATTTTAAAAGTCAAAAATTTAATTAATTTTTTTAAAGGTTGCCGGATTTGGTACTTTACAATAACGCAGATGATTATTTTAGTTATAAAAAAGTATATTTACAAAATTTTATTAATTTTTTTTTTTAAAATTTACTATTTAGGATACGTATGCAATGATTTACAGCGATGGTAAAGTATTTTGGCCAGTTCCAACAAAGCTTCAATCAACTTGCAAATTTGATGTGACCTTTTTTCCTTTTGATATTCAAAGATGCTTTCTAAAAATTGGTATCAACATGAAATTTATTTAAAAAAATTATTATAGAATCTAAGAAATTAAATTAATTAAAAGGAAGTTGGACTTATGATGGTTTTCAAGTTGACATAATGAACCGTAGTGAGAACATCGATCTAAGTAACTATGTTCCAAATGGCGAATGGGATTTGGTCAGAACATATTGTGTTCGCAAAGTTGTCTATTATCCATGCTGGTAAAATAAGAAAAAAAATTTAAATAAATTTTGATCAATTTAATAGTAGAGAACCATTTCCTGATGTCACATTTACTTTGATAATACGACGAAAAGTATTGTATTTTACGGTAAATGTGATACTTCCTTGTCTTATGTTGAGTGCATTGACTGTTTTAGTCTTTGTAATACCATCAGATTCAGGAGACAAAGTTACTTTGGGTATTACAGTTTTTCTAGCTTTTAGTGTTATAATGCTGGCAGTTGCCGAAAATTTGCCAGAAACATCAGAATATGTGCCTTTAATAAGTAAATTAATTTTAATCTTTATTTTTAAATAAATTTTTTATTAATTTCTGAAGATAAAAAAATAAATATACTTTTTTTCAGGTATTTATTTGACAGTAATTATGTTTACAGCTTCATTGTCTGTAATATGCACTGTTTTTGTTCTCAATTTGCATCATCGTAGATCAGCAAAGCGACGAGTTCCAAATTGGTTGAGAAGAATTTTTATTGAATCTGATGATGTATCATCTAGCGCCAAAGCAAACGAAGTAAAAATTTTATTTAATATGGCCAACCATATGGAAAAAAACCGCAACCAAAGAATTCATGATAAAAAACCTAATGACTCGCTCAACAAAATGGAATCATTTTTGCCTATAGATTCTGAAATTAATCTTGTCTGCTCCAGCGAATTATCACCATTTAATGAAAAGCATAAAAAAAAGTCTTCGAATTTAAATAATAATTTTCAAAATAAGAAAGAGCGAACAAATATATACTCGTCAGGTTTAGCTTTAATAAACAGTCAACAGAAAAGATCAAACGAAAATTCACATTTTTTGATTATAGAGTCACCCGATCAAACAGAAAAAGAAGAAAATATGAATAAGATAAAGCTAATCAATAAGTCGCTTTCTGTCGACAGAAAAAATAAAAATGTACTGGATTGTGAATGCAGTAACAAAAATAACAATTCAAATAATTTAAGAAGATTGAAATTTAAAAAAAATAGACCAGATTCATGTTCAGACTTTAATGAGTCTATTAGATGCAAATCAACTAGAGTTAATTGTGATCAGCATAAGGAAAATTGCTGTTTGTATGACATTGTTCTAAATTCAATGAAAAGTATTCACGATATAAAAGTAATGGAAGAAAATGAAAGAATTATTTTAGATGAATGGAAACAAGTTGCATCAAGTGTTGATAAATTGTTATTTTGGATTTTTCTGATAGTTACATTTGTTTTTAGTTTAGTTTGTTTGGTTATTGTTCCCAGTTATCAAAATAGTAAATTGTATGAAATGTAATTCTTTAATTAGTTATGTTTAATTTGTAAATATATCAACAAATTAATTTTTTTAAATGATAATTTATATTCATAGAAAATTTGGATTTTATTTTGCTAATAAAAATTGACATTTATTTATTTAAAATTTTTTTTTAATTATAAAAAGATTTCGGAAAATTGAAATAAATCCGAATCCAAATTTTTTAGAAATCAAATAAAAAAATGAAATTTTTGAGTAAACCGAGAAACATTTAAATTTAGCTTTGATTAAAAATTAAGACAAAAAATTTTATTTGATTTGTAACCGACATCTAAGTATTAATTTGCTTTTAAATAGCAAATTAATGCTTAATAGCAAATTATTCTTAATTAAGAATAATTTTTATATCAATAATTTTAATCCTAGTTCGATAACAAAAAAAAAAGAAGAAATTTATCCGGAAAAGATGTGATTTACTAGTTTTAATAAATTGCAGTTTAATTAGTTCCAAATAGTCTATAAGCTGTACCATCCGATACCTGAAATCATTTATTGTCATCTGATATCAGCTGAAGATTGTTACAAACTTAATGCCACTTTATTGTTCTCTTAATATATCATAAATTAAATTGTGAAATGATATCACAATTTAATTGTTAAGTGAAAAAATAAATAATTATTGCCTTGAATTCAAGTTTACAAAACTTTTTTTATTCAAGAAAATAAAACAAAAAATGAAAAATATATATCTAAAATTATCAGTTTGTTTTTGTTTTTTAATTAATTTTTTTTCTCTTGAACAGAGACAAAACTATAATTGTAAAAAAATTCTATTTTTGATAATGAAAAGAGCTAAAAAAATAGTGCAGCTTATATTTTTTCTAAATAAATTAAATTTTTTAAAAACAATATAAATTTTATCATCTTGCAACCATTCGAAAGTCACTACTACCACTAATATTTTTAAAAGGATTATATTTCTTGTAGTAGAAAAAATATTTTTTTTTAAAATAAAAAATATTTTTCGAAGTAGAAAGAATTTTTATTTAAAAAATCAAAATAAACGAGTTTAATTTAAAGAATATATTCTCGCTTGAAAAAATTCAGTTAATAATTATTTATTTAATATTATAAAAACTGGTTATAAGAATATTTAAATTTTAGTATTAAAATATTCTTTTTATATTTTTGTTCAGATGATAAAATTCACTTATATCATTTATAGGGATTGATAATTAAAGATTTTAATTTGGAAATTAAAAGAAATTCTTACTAAAATATTAAAGTTAAAGAAAAAAAAATATTTTAATTTATAGAAATTTTAAAAAAAATGAAGAGTATACAAATAAAACTATCATTTCTTGTTTTGGTTATTTTATTATTCTTTTTTTTCATTTACAAAGACCAAACTATAATTGTAAAAAAATTCTATTCAAATTTAAATCGAAATAGAGATGTAATTATTGAAGAAACTAAA